>WYDF02263653.1:0-18901 GCA_009867245.2 Adranes taylori
CTAATAGACTTCGAGACTGTTTGACAGATCATCTTGAAACTTGGTAGATATATGTATTTTTTCATGGAGAAGGTTTTTATGCTATCGACATTGCTGTAACTAGCCACTAGATGGCGCTGCAGTACATCAACTTCTATACCGTTCAACCTATCGCCATGAGAACTTATATTCATAGGTATTTGGGTACAAAGAATATTTTTATGCTATCGACATTGCTGTAACTCGCCACTAGATGGCGCTGCAGTTTCTATACCGTTCAACCTATCGCCATGAGAACTTATAATCATAGGTATTTGGGTACAAAGAATATTTTTATGCTATCCACTTTGTTGTAACTCGTTACTAGATGACACTGCAGCACGCGGTCGCGGCAATGGCAGAGCTGGACGTGGCAATCAGACTATATCGCTGGTCGCGGCAAATCCACAGCAATTAGGTCTTATCGCTGGCCGCAGCAAAGCCGGGACACTTAGGTAATGACGCTAGCTGTGGCAAAAGCGCGGCAATTAGGCGCTGTCGCTTATTGCGGCAAAACTGCGATAATTAGATCGTGTCGCTGCCGGCGGCAAAGCGGCGACATTTAAGTCATATCGATAGACCATGTGGCTGGTCGCGGCAATTTGGTTATGTCGCTGGCCGCGGCTAAACCGCGGCATTTAGGCCATATCACTGACCGCGTCAGTATTGTAGGCGCCGTAGGCAAATATGAGAACCAGGCGGGGGCAAAACAACGTCTGCCGGGTCCGCTTGTTTATTATAAATTTTAGTTTTATCTGAGTGTTTTTTTTTTACTTTATGTGAACGATACTTTTATATCGAAACATCGCCTAATTCATTGATTACAAATGCAAAGTAATTTTCCAATAATTTAATTTAGTTATAATTGGTATTCTGGTGATCACGATTATACGATAAGGACACATGTTATTAAACTCATCAACTTGTCTTCTAGCTGTATTCTTCTTATGCTGCTAACTATTCGTTTTTTTATTCTATATCCTTATAGGTCAGTTTGTTTATTGGGAAGAGTTGAATCTTCCTTAGTCACTACGCACTAAAATTACCAAATCACTGTTATCTGATCTTTATAAAGTACTTATTAAGGTAGCTAAATGTTATAATGTTCGAACTATCTGTAGTGCGTGTATAATTTAAATTTGCAAGTAAGCTAACTTAACTAAGTAAGTAGCCATGATAAATGGTTTATTAAATGCGTTCTTTATTAAGATGTTATAAAGAAAATTATTATGTGCGGTTTCGTTTCTTTTCAATGAGAGCTATAATTTTAAACTTATTAATATGTTATAAGCATAACAATAAATTATAATCTAAATAACGATCTTAATTAAACAAGCTTTGACCCATTTAAATTTATGACTACTTTGAAAATAAGGAAGATGCCATGTCTTGCAGTTAATTGTCTTAATATTTTCAACATTTTCTGTATTCCTTTAAAAACTTCCTGTCTTAATGCCTTAATAAGACAATATCAACATATCTAAACTAAACTAACCCTCCCGGCTATCAAAAGGGGATCGAAAATATAATTTATGTTGGGTCGTAGATTAAGTTGTTCATAATCAATTTTGTATTAATAGGATATAGAGTGCCAAAAATTGCACGTACATTGACTAAATTAGTTTATTTAAATATGTGGAATGTCGATATTCTAAGTTTTGTTTGATATCAATTGAGAAAATGGACCATTGGACACTGCGAATTAGCAGTCAGCATAAACGATTATTGTAAAGTAGTAAACATTGTATGTAACTAGGTTAGTAGAAACAAACCAATTATATAATATAAATGAGTAAATACATTTTAACACATACTGTTGTTACAATTAAATTATGTAATTATATACATTATTTAAAACTGATTATAATAAAGAATTGTGTTTTCCTTTAGAATTTTAAGCGATAAAATAAGCCATTCTAAAGTTGACTTTTCATCATATAACATCTTTTATCTAAATACCTAGGAATTTGATTTAACTAGGTCTTAAATCAAATGCCTAAAATCTGTTCATTAAAAAGTCTGTTCATTAAATCATTATTTCTTTTGTATTAAATCTGGTCAAGTTCTAAAGTTTGTAATTCTCATTTAATAAAGTAGTTTTAAATAAGTTTTTTTATAAACGTTTGCTATCTTTTCTGTCAACCTCATTTATATTCATTAAATCCCAGATCCCCGAAATTTATTTCTTTAATATAATTTAATTTATACATCAGGATTAAATCGGATAAGCTTAAAACATCAAATAATAAAACAATATTATTTTTATTTAATATATTTATGAAAATATCTATTAGAATGCAATAAATTTTAATACCTATTTTGAAGTAAATAGTATTAAGCAAATCATTTGTTAATATGCTTTTACTTTGTTTGAGATTTTCAGATTATAATGAAAACTTACATTTGTACAGTAGACATCATAACATTATATTCGTCTTCAGCTTTATTTTTAATTTAAAGAAATTCAACATTCCTGTTGCGGTCAAAAGACAACGGCTTGCTTTCCATACATTCGCTTTCGACCATAAGGTACCATCCGGTACTTGCAATAAGTTTTCCTCTACCCAGTTTTACCTACTCTTACCCCAGCCTATTCTTGCAGTTGAATGAATAATTTGTTACATTTGAAACGTAGAATCTACATCGTAACGATGAAGTTGTTTTAAGATTGTCACGCCCCGAACGGGCTAGTGACAAGCGGCGGTTTTCAGATGGTAGAGGCATTTAAATTTATTGTTATTCTTCAGGAAATAAATTAAAGAAACGTTTTAAGTAGAGAATGAAAAGCGCCATACAAAAAATCAGTACCTTGAATACAAATTAATTCTCTCTAACGCATATGTATGTTTTTCGTACAATATAATCCGATTACTTGCGCACATTTTCAATTTAAATCCCGAGCAAAACTCGTCGTTAGCGTCTAAGAGCGTCTAAGAGACTCTGTGTAACTTGGTACTACGAACACACCATGTTGGAACGTAAATTTAAATTGCTGGAACTGTTTCACTGTAGCAAATCTGCAACAAATTTTCGGGTTCATATGACTTGATGATAAATATAAAAATTAACATATTTAAAAACGAATTTTTATATAAATAATTAATATTTGTATGTTTAATTTTATTTTTGGTATTTAAATATATTTTTATTGATATACTATATAAGATATTACTATTTAAGATATTTTTTTAAGATATAGTATATCTTAAAAATGTATTCCGCGTTAGACTCGTCCCCGCCCACAAAAATTTCTCCCAGAAATTTAAAAATTCAAAAAGAATGAAAAGTAAAATACTATATACATAGTAACTTGTATATAAATTAATTGTATGTAACACATATGTATCTTCCTCGTACAATATAATGCAATTAGTTGCGTACATATCCGATGTAAATCCCGAGCATAACATAAGAGAAGTGAAGCTTGTCGTTAGTGACTAAGAGAGGGCTCTCTGTTACGTGGTACTACGAAAACACCATGATGTAACAGAAATTCAATTTCCTGGAACTGTTTCACTGTAGGAGATCTGTAATGCATTTTTTGGTTTATGATTTGATGATAAATGTTCCAATTAATATATTTTAAAATAAGTTTCTATATAAATAGTTAATATTTATGTTTTATTTAATTTTAGTTATTTAAATATATTTAAGAGAACAAAAAGCGTAATACAATAAAAATAGTACCTTGTATACAAATTAATTCTATCTAACACATATGTATGTTCCTCGTACAATATAATGCTATTGCTTGCGTACATATTCGAATTAGAAAAACCCAACTCAAGTGAAGCTTGTTGTTAACGTCTAAGAGAGGGCTCTATGCAACTTGGTACTAAGAAACCATTGGTGTAACACAAATTTAAATTCAATAGATTGATTGATCAAGCGTTACTTTGTGGTAATCCATGATGAGATATCAATTAGAGGTGTGAAGTGTATTTTATTTCGTGATTTACTACGTATAGTTCAATTGTTAAATTGTGTCTATAATTTCTACCCTTTCGGGCCATCTTCGGACATACAGTTTTTTATTTCATGGGGAGCTGGTTTAGGGGTGTGGTTTAGTTTGAGGTAGATATATTATAATTACGTGGGAGGGGGAGGGGGCATAGGTAACCATATTGGGACTACGAGGGATTGGATCAAATGATTCTGACTAATTGGGGGAAAGTCAACAGTTAGATGGACAGATGGATCGAGTCAACGACAATGAGAAGACAATGCAAGCGGAAACAAGCGACAATACCAAAGCAAATGGTAAGTTTATCAGTAACCAACAATTAATATCATTAATTAACAGCAACTAATATCAACGATATAACCAAACAGACAATCAAAACAATTGTTGTGCCAGATTAGTATTCAATTTTCATTACTTGTAACAGTATTGGTTTGGAAAAACAAACAGCTGGCTGGTTTATCACCCTCCCCATATTGTTATTCCTCACTTATTGTTAATTGTCGCTTTGCTGTTCATTGATTACTTTCATGTGGTGGTTATTTCGCCTTTGGTTACTGTATATACTGTTGGTTTGAATGTCTGTCTGGTTTCGTCATTGATTTAGTTGATGTAGATTATGACATTATGAAGTGTTGGCTATTGATAAAGTCTCATTGTTCTAGTTGTCTTGTCCTTACCTCTGTCCATCTAACTGTTGACTCTCCACCAATTAATCATCAATATTAAGGTAGATTCAATCCCCCGTAGGCCCAATCAGACTGTATTTCCGAAGATGGCCGGAAAGGGTTGAAGCTATAGTCACAATCTAACAATTGAACTATACGTGGTAAATCACGGAGAAAAATACACTTGCAACTGATATCTAAATTTAAATTGCTTGAACTGTCTGAGCGTAGCGAATCTGCAATGCATTTTCTGTTTTATATGTCTTGATGAGAATTTCTGAATTCATGAAAAAAATAAGATCGGAACTAAAAGTCATCTTATGTGTCGATTAACAGTGATCTTATAGGGTCGTATTAGCCCTATTTTAAACTATTAAGATTCTCAGTTATGTTCGGACTTAATGAAGAAACTTGTTCTACATATGATATTAGTTTAGTACGTAACAATATTTTTGAGAACAAATGTAGAAATTCGTACTGACGGAAAACGAAATAAGTGTTTGCAATGCTGTTCTAGTACTAGTTTCACTTTAAATATTCTTTAAAGAGATTCAAGTGTACTTTAGGACGGAAATCGTAATTAAATAGCCACGAGCTTATTCGTACTGGCAAGAAACCATGCAAATGTTTAGAATGCGAGTCTCCTTTTAAACATAAATGTAATTTATATAGACACAGGCTTATTCATACTGGAAAATCCTAACAAATGTTTAGAATGCGATTCTATTTTGTGCAGGAATTGCAATTACTATGTCAGATGAATTTTATGTATATCGGCACTTGCTTTGCGGTTTTAACTTTAAACAGTACAAACAGAGCTATACACTTTACAATATCTTTTACAGTGTCTCAATATTTTGAAGTTTTTATCAATATTACTAGTATTCTGGAGTCCGGATGTTATTAGAGGTTTAGTTTATAAAAGAAAAAACATGAATTTATTGAGATCAAGGGAAAAACAGGTATCTCTGCCGTTACGTTTGAGTAGTAAGAAAACAAAAAAGAAAATTCATATTAAGCGAAAGCAAAAGAAAAAAAAACCTACGTCCCGTCCTTAATTTAATTATTCCGACAAAAGGCAGAAAACGTCACAAGTAATAGCATCTAAATCAAAATTAATAAAATCAACCCATGAGTTGGAACAAAAAAAAACGGCAAGACAGTACAAGTACAAGTAAAACAGAAGAGAAAGATAGAGAGGAAAAAATAAGTTATTCTCATATTTCCTTGGTTCGCTGAGCAACACTCAACATATTTCAGTTTTAGCATGTGTGCAATTTTTTCCTTTGCAATATATACCGGGACAGTTTATAAATTCATGGACCGGTCAACTGGCTAATATTTTGTGTTTTACTATGTATAGCAAAATGTAATTCAGTATATAATTCGTTAATTAGCTCACTCACCGATTAGCAAACACAAATATTAGCAAATAAACGCAATAATAAATTAAAAGAAACCGAACCTTCCTCAGAATAAAATTAAGTTTTCATATTCAAATACAAAATGAAAATGGTTTGTCCACAAAGTAGCCGTTGAAGTAATTCATGTTAGAAAAATTTACGGGAATGTTTAACTACAGAAATCTATGATAGTTGTGTTTCCTAAGTTTTTTATGTATTTTAATTAGTATGTATTATTGAACGCTGAGTCTCGTGTGAGGGTTCAGAATGCGATTATAATATTGCACCAAAAAATATTGTTATGCGCCGTACAAGAATGCATATAAAAGAGAAATCGTTTGTGTGTTCGGGATGTGATTTCAAAAATTTACACAACGTTATCTCAGTTTACACAACTTATACACTCATAATAGAAAGCGTTTGAACGTTCAGAATGCAAGTATATCAGTGCAAGAAACAGTAATCTTATACACCACGGGAGAACTTATTTAAAAGCAAAACTGTTTGTGTGTTAAATAACAATTTATACAATTATGACGTGTTTAAATATTCTTCAAATAGCTAGTAGTAATTGCTAGTAGTCACTTGAATATAAACATATTTTTGGGGTATTTTTTTCCTAGATTTGGAAAGCTATCTTGTGTAGTTAATGACAAAACTGTAATAAATAACGTAATCATATGATTAGGTCACTTATTTTATATTGTTAAAATGTCAGTTTTTTCAGGCAGTATGGAGTATGTTTCTCATGCTGGAACAGTTCAAACACAATTCTGCAAATCTAATGGCTGTCTTTTTTTCTAAGAGTAAGCACCTTTACAAGATTTGACTGAACTAAAAGTTTAAGCAGTTAAAATTTTCATATATAAGAAACATGCAAACTAAATGAAGATTATGGACCATGCATCTGCATATTTTTGCCTGCGTATTCCTCTCGGCTGATGTTGACTATGTGTTGACATGTGTTGATTATGTGTGCAGTATGGGAATGTGTGCCTGCTACTGCTGCATAGCATTCCATGCTTGTCTAATTAAGGATTCTCTTGCTGTGCCCATGAATGTAGAAAACTATGCTATGCGTTCAATTGAAGAATTGTATTTCCTAATTTAATACTTGGTAAAAATCTATGCTATCCTTATATAGATTAATTGCAGTTTTCTTTAAATCCTTTAATGCAAATTGTAGTTAATTGCTTATTTGATACATAACATCCATCTAAAATAAAGTGAGTGTATTTACATAATGAAAAATTTTTATATAATGAGAAATTGTAGAGAAAATGTTAACAATCCAAACCTGTAAAATGATCGTAAGGAATTGGTGGCCTTTAAACAGGAAACTGACATTGAAATCGATTATAAGGTAATAGCGAATTAAGATAAAGTACTGATAATCTTGTAACGGTAATGAATCCAAGTAAAGATGTGTTGTTCCAAAAAGAAAGATTTTTGTCGCGGTTTATAGGGTAAATTCACCAGTAGATGAAGGGACTTTATGCTATAGACTCCCTTCAGTAAATGGTAAATATATAAGAAAAAATATGTATAGACAAATAATAATATAGGGTAATTTCACCAATAGGTGAAGGCTGTAATGAAACGTTCTACCCTTAAGCTAAATGTAGGCGAAGCAATATATTGATAGGATATATGTATAGAGTAAGGGTATATATATATATATATATATATATATATATCCTTTCGATATAACCTTTGCAGATGGTAGACAAAGCGTTATATAATTTATATGCTCAAATCTTTTTGATCTTATTTTCCACGAAATATATTTATGTTTATTCATGTTGATAATGATGAAACCGCAATGATATATTTCTTAAACATCATTGATTGCATGCTCTCTCGGTAAATATAAAGCGCTGACCTGCAGTTATAAAATCATTCAACGTTAAACTGTGCCCGTTAGCTGACGTGTTTTGAATTAGCTAAAGTCAATAATCACTGAATAGTCAAGCCGTCACTTTTTCGATAGCTTTTTGAAAACTAGCTTATTAAAAATAGGAAAATGTTTCTACTTCGGACGCACTTGCATAGTTTCCTACCTTCATGGAAGCTGCTAGATATTATATAATTATGCACGCATGAAATGTATACAACAGAAAACTGGCCCACACATATTTCCACACTGCACATATACCCAACACACTTATTCCATTTCCACATGATAATATACTATGCAAAGCAAGGGTCGATAGAGTCGCATGTTTCATTGTTCATCATGTGTCGGGCCAGTTCCAGTAGAAAATATGAACAACAATCGACTTAAAAGATCTTTTATAGCTTGTCATTTTAATGTAGTCTTACCTTAAAAACCTTAGGACTATTTTCGGGACTATTTCCTGATTTTTTTTCCTGTTATGTCTACGAAGTATCTGGGTCTGGAAATTGGCATGTTGAGTTCGTCAAGAGTAACACTTTTATGCATAAGGTAATTCAGAGGACATTCTCTTGAGTGAGACTTAACATTTTGCTCTTCTTATCAGATGTCCCATATATAAAGTATTTTGAAACTTTATACCTTGGTTTCATATTCCCATTTTCTTATTATCTGCTTGCTAGAATTTTTAGTTAGATCACAGGAAGGGTTGGACATATCACATTTTTTATTGTCCCTCAGTTAGTTTGTCAGATACTTTGTTGCCTTCAATTCCTACATTTACTGGTATCCTCCATAAAGCAAAATTGTTGTGTGTTGTCAGTTCCTTCTGGTGTGTTATGCAGTCTGACAGCAATTTGGACTCACAGGTTTTAGCCTGCAGTGTCCTCATCGCTGCTTGACTGTCAGTGTGTATATATTGATGTTAGCCACTTTCATGCCTTTTTGCATGTTTTCTCGGCAACAAATGTGAATGGCTAAAATTTCAGTCTGTACGATAGTGGTGTGTAAATCAAGTGGAATTATCGTTTTACATTTTGAGACGTACACCTCAGCTCCTGCTTCACCACTGTCTCGTTTTGACTCATATGTATACCATTCAATGCAACGTTGCCATACAAAGTTTCATTTTACTATAAGTTCCTGGGAGGCTAGTGATTGATCAAAGTTGAACCTTAATGGCATTCGGTAAGTTGTACCGATCCTGACTCTCTAAGGATCTTCAAGTGTCCTGTGAGGTTGCAGTTGTGGCTTGTATCAAAGCCTCCCCTTTTACAACGAAGTGTATAGGAAGAAGTCCAATCAATGTCTCTAACACAACTGTAGGACATGTAGACATTACTTCATAATAAAGCTAACAACACATTACAATCGCAATTTACAGTTTGCTATATCCCTCGTACTCCTTTTAGTATACCTTCAATTTCAATAGTATATTCATCTAAGTTTCAACTTTATTGTTTTTATTTTTAACTCTTTGCGCTTTTACTAAAACAAAAATTTATAACTGGTTGATGTGAAGTACATTTAAACTTTAATACTAACCCTGGAATATCAAATACATACTTGTCCTTAGCGCTGCTTTGTAAAAGAAAAAAAAAATCACTCACAAAAAAAAAGGAAAGGACGTTTCTTTCCAAGGAGAAAAGCCAAAAGAAAATAAGTATTTTTCTCTCCTTTTTTTTGTCCTTTATACGATTGTATGCGCTAGTTCTCGGGTTCTCCTAACATACCAATTTCTTTGGGTTAGTGCTGTGCTTTGTTACTTGAATCTTATATATGCTGGCAAAGATATTGAGATATATCATTTTTGTCTCAAGTGTCATATAAAGCTTATGAAAAAATAGCTGAAATAACACTTCCTTTCTGTATAATATAATAAATATCAATAAAAGCCACAATTGCATTATCATAAATCATTTAGAGAATAAGGACAAATATATCGCACATTGCGTAAATTTATTATCATATGTCTTGAGCAAATTAATTTTATCATTTCCAAATTACCAATAAAAGATTTAAAGTTATTATTTTATGATAACAAGTAAATAGTTTTAAGGTCTATTAAGGGAAGAAAGCATATTTTCTGAACGTCAACAGTGTTTGACGTTCAGCAATGTGTTTGCATTTTCGAAAGAAAAATCCATTTAACGATGTAAATCCCACTTGCTAATTCATTCCATTACTTGAATTGTTAATTCAGTCACTAATTCGCCCATTCGATCCCTAATTCGGGTAATTTCATTACTCGATCCATTGGAGTAATTATAAATGCAGTTGCTCCTGACATGTCCAATTAGGCCTCAGCTTGCACCGCCTCAGCTTGCACCGCCTCAGCTTGCACCGCAATTAGGCCTCATATGGCACCAAAAACTGGACTTTTGAGATAGAAGTTATTATAATGTAACAATTTATATGGCCTAGATGGAAATTTCAAAAAATGATGGCTCAAGCTGTCTATGAACTTTAATTTTCACCAAACGTAGCAACAGTGAAACACATGTCTTCAATCAAATGGCACAATATTAATAACTATTCTTAAGCTCCCATGTGAATATACACATGTTTTTTTCATATAACTTTTTCGATTAAATTTAGCTCTACATTCAAAACAAGTATATCGTATATCATTGTTATGAATACACATGTGTCTTGTCAAAGATTGTTTCAGTCTGAAACTAGAGTCACAGTAGGTAAGACGCCTGCTAGAACCGTCTCAAGTCCGACGACCTTGAAGCTCCATGACTCAGCACAGCAGTAACCATAGTAACCATAGCGTCCACACTAACCATAGTAACCACTCAACACAGTGAGTGTGTGCGTGATCTTGATTTAATTGTCAATTGGTATGAAAAAAGGTGTATTTTACCATACCGTTAACTGTGGAAGACCATTATGCATCCAGAAAGGTGTATTTTTACCATTGTACCGTTAACGGTGAAAGAGCATTAAACTATAAGCATTATTGTATCATTTGGCATTTAATATGTAGAGAAAAGCATGGGTGAATAGGGGTGAGTGTGGTTAACGGGAGAATAGAGATAGGAGAAGGGGAAATATTATAATTATATCATCTAGAATATCATGAATTAGAATATCATGCAATTAGACCATGTTGCAACAATTAGACCAAGGCAATTAGAATCGCTGCTCGCGGCCGAAGGATGCGGCAATTAAGCAAGACCGCGGCTAAGGTTTGCCGGTCGGCTAGTTTAGGTAATATAGTCGAATAAAGTCACTTCATATCTTTTTTAAACTAAACCTACTAGAACAAAATAGATTAACTTTAATATCAATTTCTGTATTATTAACACATCCATCTATCATATAGCATCATAAACACGCTAGTATCATTTATTAATAATTTATATTTTACTACCTCGCTACTCACCCCTCTTTACACCAGAGTTTTTACCTAGTCACAACGACAAAAGCTTTATGTAGTAAAATACATTATTCCTCTATTCCTACCAAACACTCTTCAAAACATACAACTATCCATTTCACGCAGAAGTGATTTGTTCATTCGGTAACTATACATATTCTATTCTTATTTAAGGTAACCACTTTTTGAAGTTTTTATGTATTTTATCCGAATTCATAGTCTTCATAGACGTCTTTAAATGTTTTTATGTATCAATCAAACTTATATTGACATAAAAATAATAACAATTACAGAACTAATATTCCGAAGTAATTAAAATTTAAAAAGAATTACATATCAAATTAAACAATCACAAATTAAACATTCACCCCCTGTATATTCTATGGACTAATCTACCATTATTTCCTAAATAAAGCTTTATACTATTTCCATGACATATATAATTTATATATCATCATCATCAGTCCTCTGACGGACGAAAGCCTCTCCAAGCGATTTCCAGCCATCGCGATTTCCAGCCATGGTTTCGCGTCTCCATGTGGGTCCCAGAGATCTTATAACTTCAGTATTCTATCGATCCATAAGTCTTTATCTGGGCTTAACGATATATCTCGGACTGCAGTCACCTATGATCTTAGACCACCTTTCATCGTTGCGACGATTTAAATTCTCTTTAGAACGTCCTGTACACCTGTTCTGATACGTATTCATTCACATATACGTCTCTCAGTGTTATTACTAGATGTTTCTTTGTATTGAGCGAAGGAAGCTTTTGTATAGTTCTGCTTTTTAGATTCCATGTCTTACAACTATATGTCAAAACTAGCAGAACTGATTGGTTGAAGACTTGCGATTTCATGTGAAGTGATATGCTAGACTTTAATATCATGCTGTGTCTCCCAAAGGATATCCTTCTATTTATTTCACTAATGAATTCCCCATCTATAGTAATTTCTTGTCCCAGGTATACATATAAATCAAAATAATCTAGTTGGTTACTATTCAGATAGATATCTGAACATTCTAGATGAGAATTGCACATAATCTTTGTTTTAGATATGTTGATCTTAAGACCAATTTGTTTACGTGACCCTCTGAGTTAATTGAGTCGTTGACTCAACTCAAGGGCTTGAAACATTTCCTCTAGGGTTGCAGTAAATAATTTGGGGGACAATGTGATACATATTCGTACGCCTTTTTGGATTGGAAACTCATTGATAGCTTGATGTAACTTTACACATGAGGTAGCCTTTGCGTAGATATTTTGAATCAGTTCCACATATTTGACCTAAATGCCTTGGCTAATCAACGAATTGATGACAACCGATGTTTTTATTTGTCGAAGGCATTTTCGTAAACTACAAACGTAAGACATAATGGCAGAGCATATTCATTTGATTGGGATATAATTTCGCGAATTGTGTGTATATGGTCAAGAGTACGGAAATCTTTTCGGAAGTTGGCTTGTTCCACAAGCTAATGGGAATCGAGGAAATTGGAAAGGCGCTTACATCTAACTTTCATAAACACCTAGTAGACCACCGGGAGCAGGCTGATCGGTTGATAGTTTTTGAGTTCTTCTATATCGCCTTTTTTGTGTATCAGTATGATATAAATATTGTTCCACAATTGTGGTATTTGTTTGTTATAGATACACTCAGTATAGATGTCTGCTAGGATTTTGTAGATCTTAGGCAAAGCGACTTTTATTAAATATATACTTATTCCGTCCTCTCCTGGAGCTCTACCGCTCTTCGTTGCAAAGATGGCCTTTTTCGCTTCACTTACTAGAACTTCCGGGACTTCATTGTCGTCGTGGGTCAATTGGTGATCTAAGGTATTTTGCTGGGATTTGCTGTACAAATCTTTGAAGAATTGTTCTACGATTTTATTACGACTCTGATACCACGGTCGTTGCGATTTCCACATCCGTAATCACTAACAACAGTGTCCGAATTTAGCCTCGCTCCGACCTTAGCATTGAAATCGCTCATCACGATCTTATAATGGGCGTTGCCTCGTCCATGCATTTCGGTAAGTTCCTCATAAAAGGAATATATGATTTCATCCGAATAACCTGTTATCGGAACCTAAACTTGGAAAATTTGGAGTTGGTAATGTTTGTTTAATTTAATTAAAACTCTTGCCACACGATCTAATGTACTGTCGTTGCAATAACTAGATGTTCAATATTTTTGTGTGTTAAAAACCCTACACCGCTTGTTCTGCCAGTTCTTGTACCACGGAAAGAGAATAGATGGCCGCTATTCAAAGTCATGATACCCTTGCCTTTCCCTCCAATTTCTGATATACCTAGTATATCCTAATTCAAATTTTCTAATTGTTGTTCCAGCTCTAACAAGTTTGTATTGCGGGACAATGTGCGGCAGTTCTATGTGCTCACATTTAATATTGGGATATAATTTATATATGTATATATATATTATATATATAAAACGTCGTAAGCACTATTATATATCATTTACTTTGTGACTTGAGTTTCGGACGTGGGTCCATTATCGAACTGACTGAGTCCGTCCATTATCCATTGGACCCACGTCGGAAACTCGAATCACAAAGTAAGTGATATATAATAGTGCTTACGACGCTTTTCACATATATAAAATATTTATAATGGAGCACGTAACAAAGATAAAACGTCTTACATTTTCTCTTAACCTCCTCAACATTATCCCTTTCTCTTTCCCCTTTTATATCCTTTATTGACTCTTCCTCTCACCCCCTCTTTCCTATTTCTTTCTTTTCTTAATATCTTTCAATATTTTTGCCATAATCAGAGGTGTCCGGTTCTTGATATACCTATCAATTCTGCCTTTTCCTTCTTTCATCAATTTCCCGCATAAACCTTTTAGTCAATGGTTTCACGTCTCCTCTTGTCTTTCATATATTTCTTAACACACTCTTCATCTTCTATGTATGTCCCCTTTTCATACTTCCACATCTAAACATCTCTATCATACTGTTCACATTCATGCTTATCTCAGATGTAATATATTTTAGTGTTTCCCTATTATCCTTCAACCATTGATGTTCCCTATTATATTTACTATAATTTCCCATTCCTTTCTTCTAAATTCCACGTCCCACATTCTATATTTTACTAACATCTATATCAACCTTTCACTCCCTTTATCACATCCACCATTTCTTTCCTACTGCCTGCCAACCATACTATATCATCCGCATACTCCATCCTCCATATCCTTTCTTTCCTTGTATTTACTCCCCCTGATTGCCTATTTCTTAGGAACCTTTCCAAATCCGCCATGTATATGTTAAACTGGTTTCCACTCATTGGACAACCTTATCATACCCCTTATTTATTTCAAACCATTTTGATACATCCTCTTCTACTTCTCGCTCTTTCCATCATATATTATTCTTATCATTCCTACCATTCTTCCATCTAATCCTATTTGCTCCATTTTCTTCCACAATCTCTCTTTCTCTCTCTCTCTCTCTCTCTCTCTCTCTCTCTCTCTCTCTCTCTCTCTGTCTCACGCACCTCACCATATATATACTTTTTTCTCACATCTTGATTCATTACATAATTCATTGTCACTATGTTGTCTGCCGTCCTCCTACTCTTGACAAACCCTGTCTGTGTTTGGATAAGACAATCTTCTCTTTCATCTCTTTTTCAAACCTTCTGTTAATTATTCTCTGAACCATCTATATATCCCGTTCATCACAGTAATACCCTTATAACTTTCCACACATTTACTATAACCTCTCTTATACACTGGGATATATTTCCCTTGCTTCCATTTTTCAAGCATTGTTTCTTTTCCTTTCAATACTTCATTTATTTCTCTGGCTATCGCTTCGACCTCACTTTCATTTATACATTCCCATACCTCAATTGGCAACCTATCCAGCCTGTCTCACTATTTTTTTTTCATGTTCTTTATTTCCTCCTCTACTTCCTCCACCTTAATATCCTCCCACTAATTTTCTTGTTCTATCTTCCCCACCTTCTGATTTCCCATTCCCATTGTTGCTCCCATCCTTTCTTCATACCCCGCTTGGCGCGAACCTCTCTTAAAGTTATTCAAATTTGGGATTCTAATAGATCGAGAGGGGCGTTATTATTTTATTATTTCTTTCAGACTATTCAATCAAGCCACTACAAACTTTATTTACTTTTGAATGTGCTTTTTAGAAAGATTGTAACTACTTGATTTCTGTAGTTTCCAAAAGAAATAATTAGGCTATTAGAGAACTACAGGTAAATTAAAAACCATTCTTGGAGTGTAGGTCCAAGTATAAAGCCCTAACCCACTTTATCCACGTAACCCACTTTATACCAAGCGTTTGAGGTGCTATTTAGCGCACATTCTTTTATTTAGGCCACGTTTTTTTTAATACTTCTAACTTATTTAAATATTTTATTAACCAATAATATAAGTGTTTCTCAACAATTCTGCGAAAGTTGGAAGGAAGTAACTGTGGCGTCTAGTTTCAAGATGGAATTTGATTTTGTTCTGGTACTGTGGTATTTTAATGATAACATAAATATATTGTAACCCTAACGATAATCGTTTGAAATAATATAGACAAAACGGTCTCCTATCCTTATGGAAGCGAAAATCCGGAAAGAAATGAAATCAGAAGAATATGAAGAAGTGGTAATTGAAGGACACAGAGTCAGACCACCTGTGCGAGTTCTTGGGATATGGATTGAATGCGTAATGAAACTCAATTATAACGCACGACATTTTTCGATTAAAATTCGATATTCGCCTAATGGGAAATAAACAATATGAAATTCGTAATGATTTCCCTTTTACCCCTTTCACTTTAATAATAATTCCTCATCTTATGCTTAACCGATTTTCCTCATTCTCTCGTTAATAATTGAAACAGCCCCTGTTCCATGTTTAATAATATTGTCTTCTTTCGAATATATAAATATTGTTTTACTTATAGGTTTTTTTACAAGGTTAGGAAATAAGTTTTACCCTTTATTCTCTCTATTGAGAAAGTTTTTTTATCCAATTAAACAAATATTATAATGGACGAGCGAAATTCTCAAAGACTCTATAGAATGCACGGAATATCCGGATGAACAAAAAGAGAGAGTATTGGGTACTACCTAGTGACTAAAGAGCCCACAGAATGAATCCTTTTATGTATACTGCAAAATCTTAGACGACAATGGAGAAGCATTACATCAAGAAATTAGCAATATTGGACGCGATAGGTTGCACTGGAGTTTGTTAAGTTGAGTTAAGAAAATAATAGAATGGACCTGCTGTGATACCGAAGTGTTTATATACGTGTATACTCTAGATTAGAAGAAGATATGCCTAGAAAACAAAGAGCCAGTAACAAAAACCACGAAGCCCAAAGAGAGCGTTCTGACAGGATACAGTACTCAGTTGGAAGTAAATAATGACATAATTTAGCGGAAGCAGAGTCAGATTCGGATGACCTTACCAGCTACGTGGTAGGAACCAACTGGATGAAAGTGACGAAGACAAACTACCACAAACAGTTATACAATGAGCAAGAAAGCGGTAAAAACCGTGGAACCAAGCGGAAAAACCATGAAACAGTCATAAACAAATGTACTAAAATAGAACAAACGCTGATACGCTGAGGCAAGAAGTTTTGAAGCTTAAGGAGAATGTACTAATCACAAGTACGTGAACAAAAGATGGAGGCATTATTCTGCTTCCACAAAGAAACCAGATTTGGAAATAAACTAAGGGATAAAGTGGACAAAGACGAATAGGAACATTCTATTGTCGAGTAAGGTTACATATAAATCAGGGGCTTAGATGAAATAACTACCGCTTGAAACTTTGACAACCCTCAACCCCATGAGTAGAATCAAAGTAGGTTTATGTGCAGAGTTAGAGAACCAACAATGGGCCCAAACTGCCTAAGATGCAGGAAAAGAGGACAAGTGACAAAACCTACAACATGAAAGCCCCAGATGTGTCTAATAAATGCTGGTTTTGTGGGCATGAAGGGCACAAATACAAAAAATGTAACAAAAGAATACCTCACTATTGCAGCGGTTTGGTGGGAAACACTGAGAAGAGCACGACATAGTGGTTCTTAGTAGTTACATAAATGCCTAATAATATTTACACTAATAAATACCAACAAAAGCAGAGGTGCTCTTGACCTCCTAATACAACATATGCTTCAGGATTAGATAGATGTAGCTCTCATCATCAAACAATATAAAGGGATCAAACAATATAAAGGTTTATGCATCCTGCTGCACATGTAAATGTAGTTTGTTTGATGTGTGTTGGAAAACCACTCCAATAGTCATTATTAGCAATCTTTATCAGTTCAATTTGTTCATCAGCATCACCCATTACAAAGTTTTCCCTTCTACACATTGGTGATGGTTTGCAGAAACTCGTCATGGGTTATTGTGCAGAGACATTATTACTACTATTACTGCATTTTTTATTTGATATGCCTTCAGCAATTTATCATGTTAGATAATTCCTAATATCAAGTGATAGACGTGAAATAATTAAAAATATTGTTGGACGACCAGCACCTTTAGAAGGAATTCCTATTTTTTTTTTCAGTAATATTGTGAAATAAGTTGCAGCATATTGTCTTCTGTACCTTTCATCCGCACCAGTACGAATTAGGCACATAGCACCCTTTAACATTTTTTTAACATTTAAGAATGCACCCTTCGACCCTACTGGATCTAACTTGTTCTAAACGAAAACAAAGATGGCACGGGTGACATCATTGAGGTGTACTTGAGACCCTTTTGGGTCCCTTCGGGATAATTTTGGGGACCTTTAGGGATCAATTTGGGGCCGTAGTTTTGGGGACCTTTCTGGATCATTTTGGGGACCTTTTAGGGAAGTCCTAGCTCAAAATTATCTAGATTTGGCGCGAAACCTGAAAGGTATGTTGGCAATGTAAATCCCTGTATTACTGGTTGTCAACTTTTATCGAATCACTTCAAACATTCAACCCTAGATATCCTCACCGACCCACTGTCTGCGTTGTACTTCCAGTGTATTCAATGTCTTTCTAGTGTCCCCTCTCTCACTCTCTTCCCTGTGTCTCTTCATTCCTCGTATATCTTCTTATAACACCGCGTGGTTATGTCTTATTATTTTAGATTTTATCGATATTTGAGATTTGCAGGAAGTCGCCGAATTGCGAATATCTTGCAGGAAATTTTAATTTTCCTATTACTTATTGGTATTTATATTATTATTTTTATTTTCTAATTACTTACTGGTATTTGTAGTCTTCCATTTTGTTATGCAACTCGAAATTTTGAAATTCCAGTCATCCATCTATCGGTATAATTAATGCTTGCATCCTTTTGTTGGCTGACTGGAAGAAGCCTTATCTTATATTTTCTGCCCGTGATGACGCTACTTAGTTGTTTAGGATATATAATTATTTCATTGTTAACTTAGATCATATAATGTTTTTATAAGAACAGAGACGTTGGTAGGATTTGAACCGTGATCACCAAATTTTTATTCTGGTGACGTACGTTTTTTGTTCACTCGACCATAAACGCCATAAACTAACTAATTAGGGATATAT
>WYDF02263664.1:0-16960 GCA_009867245.2 Adranes taylori
TAATTTTCAAAGTTGTCCATATAAAAGTCCTGATATCAGTCCTTTTATATGGATAAAGTCTAGACTCAAAACCTCAAGTTAGAATACAATCTAGTGTGTTTGACTACGCCCGTGTTCTTAATTTACTACTCCACTTTAAACCACCAATATTAAAAATGATTTAATTAAGGTAATTTTTCTAAAACTGCCATTGTCAAGCCACTCAAGCTAAAACAAAGCTGCATAGAATAAGCTGCTTGAATATAATTTGATATTATTCGTCGACGTTTCGGTTTCCATGTTTTGAACCCATCATCAGGACTATAAACAACAATTGAACAATTGTATAAACATTAACATTATACACGATTTGTATATTCTATACACGTACGGTGATGTTTATAGTCCTGATGATGGTTTATCTAATCGACGAATAATATCTAATTGAATTAATATCCAATAAAAACAAATATTGTTGTCCAAATCTGTAGAATTTGATTTAACGTTGCCTAGAATATTTACTGAAACATATATTTTGTGAGAAAATGATGTTCGTATTACTCTTCTAGTAGTGGAGTAATATTTTTCTAAACTCGTGAGAAAATTTAAAACCTGATGACCACACAGTCGTAAATAAAACATTTCTGTTTAAAAATGATGTTAAAATTGAATATTGAAATTGAAAAAGTATTAATTATTTGATTGGAAATGTAATGTTCGTTATCTAGGTGTGCGTGTACTGTATGTTTGTATCCGGAATGGCATTTTTCGCGAAAATCAGCGATCCGCTAGTAGGTGGTACCTATATGACCCTACTCAACACAGTAATTAATTTGGGAGGAAATTGGCCTGCAACATTAGCATTATGGATGGTTGATCCATTGACCTATAGAGAGTGTCCAGGAAATGCTGGGAATACGTGCAGGAATAGCATTGAAAAAGAGGTAACTAAATATATTTATATCTTTCAGGCAAACTCCATATATTTCATTTTAAGATTTGTTAAAAACTCATCATAAGGCACTACAAAAGAAATTATATGTACGTAAATGTATAAATATGAGATGTTTGTGAAAAATTTTTTAGGCTACCTTTTTTGTTTTTATGCATACAATTTTTGTAAATCTGTATCTATTATTTATATATCTGTTTATTTAATAGTTGTGTGCTCCTTTATAATAGTATTTTATATGTGACTTACGTATTTTAGCGAATGAATTTATATTCTTTGTTTGTTTTTGCTGACTGTCAAAGTTCTGTATTGTGCGAGTGGCGTGTAGGTGTGGTGTTATTTAATTTAGATGTTTTCGGTTGGTTTTTGTGTCTTCTGTTTACTGTTGGGTAGTGTTCGTAACGCTTTTGTCTGTGTCTCTTTTATGGTTGTTTTTCGACGATTTCGAGAGCTTGTAGCAGTGCTTCGTGTAGTAGTTTCATGTTTTCTATTTTGAATTTGTGGTTTGTTTCTAATATGTGTTTACCTATATTGGATGTTTCTCTGTTTGTAATATGCTCTTTGAATCTCATTCCTATTTGTCGTTCGCTTTCTCCTATATAGATGGCGTTGCAGTCGACACAATTGATTTGGTATACTCCATTTTTCTCAGTTTTGGTTTTTGCGTTGCTTAAAAAGTGAAATTTTGGAGTAGCTTTTCTGTTCTTTTGTTGAGTATACAGTGTTGATAAAAAAAACTGAGCCAATTTGTTATAATTCCTTTTACAATTTTGTACGTGGATATATGATATACATACCGCTCAATACTTGGAATTTTTGTTAAAAGTAGAATTTTCTTAACTAATTAATTTTAAATCTGGAAAAACGTACTAATACTGAAACACTATGATTTATTCTAATAAATCTCAAAGAGTTTGTGTTGTTATTTTTTATTTCTAATCAATATTTTTAAAAACTTCTGTTTTAAATTTCAGCAGTTCATACTAAATTGTTTGTAGACATTAAACACACGAAATACATAGCTTGCAATATTAACAAAAATTTGTAAAAAAAAAATAATTAGTTTAGATTGTCATACATCTTCCTGAAGCTAGCAGATACTCAAAAGCGAAATTTAAGCTTCATCTATAAGTGTTTGAAACGGTCAATAAACTAATACTACATGAAAATTCATCGAAATGCTCGAAACTGTATGTATTACCAAAAATTCTACATTGGGACCTTTCGCTATAGTCAGATAGTCAGTTCTTTCGCTTCAGTCACACATCAACTTTCAGAGTGCCTAGCAAAATATAATCAATCAATAGTCGATTCCTTAGAATCATATGTGAAAAGGAACCATCATTTATTCTATAGGAAAATTAAAAAATGTATATATTTGCAAGTAGTCTTGAAATAGGTGATCCCATAGATAGCCCATCTTCCTTGCAAACATATACCTAGATAAGAAATTGACAACAAATTAATTTTTTTAGACATTACCATTAGAAAACATCAACAGAATTGAAGTTCAATATATACAGAAACCCCACGTTTAGCGATATACAATCATACATGCATCATCACACCACCCACCAGAACATAAAAAATCAGCTTTTAGTGCGTATATAAACAGAATTAACACTGTAGCACACTGTAGAATTAGGAGATAAAACCAACGAAATCAAAACACTAACAGAAATAGCATTCAATAACGGGTCCCCACAAAATACAATAACAGAAATAACAAACCAAATAGAGAAAATAGCAAAAAATAAAATAGCAAAAATAACAGACAATAACGAACAAGAAAAAATATTCATTTACAGAAAATTTACATACCAAGGTAACATCAACAAAAGAAAAGAAAAACTACTCCAAAACCACGACATAAAATATGAATACAATACACAATACAAAATTTCAGACATCTTAAACAAGACAAAAACCAAAACTGATAATAAAGAGAAAAACGGAGTATTCCAAATAAATTGCAGCAACTGCAACACCATCTACATAAATAGGAATAAGATTCAAAGAGCATACCACAAACAGAGAAACATCCAATGTAGGTAAACACGTATCAGAAACAAACCACAAATTCAAAATAGACATGAAACTACTACACGAAGAACCCAAAGGAACTAAACTGCACTTACAAAAAGCTATCGAAATCTGCAAAATAAAGAAGTCGCCCAAAAAACAACTGCCTAAATGACCAAATATACCTACAAGAAATTTAAATACTTAAACCAAAACGACACACTCTTAAAACCATCATAAAATAGACACAGACAAAACGCATTATGAACATTGCCCAACAGTAAACAAAAGACACAAAAACCACGCCACCCGCACAACACAGAACTTTGACAGTCAGCAAAAACAAACAAAGAATATAGATTCATTCGCTAAAATACTTAATTTTGTAAAAAATCAAAACACGTCGCAAATGATAATAGAAAGAACATGGGATGTACAATTTTATTTTATTCCAAATATTTCCTTTACTAACTAACAAGTTGTTATATTCCAATTAATTAGATTACATCATTAACAATATATAAACATTGTTATATTTTTTTTTTTAATTAATTAATTTCTTTCTTATTTCAGGCTTGTTCTAAAAGTGGTAGTGCATGTGTAACGTTAATAGACGGTTACTACGTGGAAACAATTGTTTGTGCAGTAATTGGTTTCGCGTGGTTGTTTGTAGCTAAAAGGCGAATCGAAAAAATACAATCTCTAGACGAACATGAATGGAGATTGTCTAGAAGGACGAAATAGCAGTGTGTTTCTTTTTGTTAGTAATTCATTATGTGATTAATTACTGGACATTCCTGAAATAGATTTATTATAGTACTAAATTATACAGAACATAATTGGTGCATGTCTTTCATATTTTTATTAAAAACTTTACGGAAACTACTTTTTTGGACTCACGGAGCCCCCAAAACGAACTTTCCAATTAAAATTTCGAAATCGAATATGTTTGTGATGCTGACGATAAAGTAGAATTTCAGGCTTATCTATCCTCCTGTCACACATGATGAAAATTTCTACAACGCATGGAAAATGCAAGACTTCATAATTGAAATTAATATATAAGGATTTGTGCCTGTAACAGTTACCCCACACGGGAATCGAACTAGAGTCTCCCGATTTGCGTTTAGGTATAGGCATGGATTTCAAAGAACAAAGGTTTCTTAGGTATTAAACTCTCGTAAGATTAACCTACGATATGTACTTAAAACAAGTAAGGACTGTCCACGAAAAAATGTATCCATCAACATCTGTTTTTAAATGTACGGTAATTAATGTCTGTACAGTAGAATCTGTCACTTTACTGGTCGCAATTCTCCATTTTCTTTGAAAAATGTTGATGTTAGAAGCTTCCCGATACTCTTCTTCAATTTGAGCTTAACAATAGCCCAGTACTTTTCTATTGGCCTAAGTTCCGGGCAGTTGGGAGGGGGATTCGGTTCTTTTGGAACAATTTGCACTTGATTTCTTTCATACCAATTCTTCGCAATTCTACCATAATGGCAAATGGCCAAATCGGTCCAAAACAAAACTGAATTATTGTGAGATCGTAGAAAAGGTACCAAACGCTTTTCCAAGCATACCAGAACGTATCTGTTAGTTAATTGTGCCCATTGATACAAAAAAACTGCTTTTTCTTCCACAAGTGCAAGCTGCCTGCCAGGTCAGACTTTTTTTGCAAACTGTGACGTTTTACGTACCATAAACTTATTATCCACTCTTCCTCGAACTGTAGAAATATAATACTCCTGTGAAGGAAGTTGTTTAAAGTCCGATTTTGCATAGGGTTCGTCGTCCATAACAACACATTTCCATTTCGTCAAGAACCGCGTATACAATTTTGTAGCTCGCCTTTTCGCCTCTAAAGCAATTTTAAATACTTTAAAAGACTTCAACTAGGCTAGTTTTTTTATTTTCCAGATATAACTTTTTGACACACCTAATTTCTTGGCAACATCTCTAACAGAAATGTTAGGATTCCTCTTGAAAACAGAAATTACCTTTTTTGACTAATTTCTATTGACTGGACCTGATTTTCTTCCAGATCCTGGCTTTCTTTCTACTGTCAGAGTTTGCTTGAAGTTATTTAAAACACTTTGGACAGTGGAACATGAAATTCCAATATGTTTAGCAATTTTGTATTGAAACCAATTCGGATTTTCTTCCCGTATGTACAAAATGTTTACAAGTTTTCTCGTTTCTAATTCAGAACGGGACATTTTCGAACATGAACTAAGAACAGTTTGAATTTCGCTTCCTCTAAAGACACTTGTTTGACAGATAAAAGATTCATGTGTTTCATTTTTTTTAAAAGCCTACTTGACACCACAGCGTAAAACAAATTTGGATGAATTTTTTCGTGGACAGTCCTTATTTGCGTTATCAACATTACCATCAACACGTGGTTTTCGTGTCATCAGGTAGGTGTCACTATTAGATCTTATTTGTATATTAATTTATGTTTTCACGCCTTTTAGCCGGTTCGCATGATAAATAGAATAGATATTACATGACTGTATTAATATAATGATTTAAATTAGTATAATCATTTGTCTTTGAAACAGTTACCCCGGAAATTCAGAGACTCGGGTTCGATTTCCGAGTGGGGTAACTTTTCCAAAGGTACAAATGATTATATGAATTTAAATCATAATATCAATACACAGTACACTTGTGATTAGTGACCGTACCTCATGAAATATCTAATCTATTTATCATGCAAGCCGTCTAGAAGGCATTTTATTTACAAATACGATCAAAACAAGACTACTGCTGACACGACAGCCATGTGTTGACGGTAATGTTAATAACTACAAATTCTTGTTATAAGTACATATAGTAGGTTAATCATACGAAGAGTTAACACATAAATTATTTGTTCTTTGTAATTCATGCACCGCTAGTGTAGTGGTCTAAACACCTGATCGGTTACCCGATTGAGGTAACTTTTTCAAAGCTACAAATAATTACATTAATAAACCGAGTGACCGTATACGCATGAAATATCCGTTCTGATAATACTTTGCATAATTTAACATTATATTTCATGTAACGACTAGTTTAATCGGTGAAATTATTTAAGATGGAAACATGATCCCAATAAATATTTGCAGTGCATTATTTTCACAAATATATTACAACGCTACTAATTACTATTTCAGGATCATCCTATGTAAAACAGTTATGTAAGTTTTGTGATTGTAATTTCTATATTAATTTATCGTTTTAAATTTAATTGCTTTTATTTATATTTGAAACTCGTTAAATTATTTATGAAATTTTTAAAGCATTTATTAGATTATGTGTTGATTATTTGAATTATCTATTTATTGACTAATTATCGCAGTATAGAAAGATGCAGCAAGATAATAACCGAGCTACTTCTGTTATTTGAATATTATTTGTATTGTTTCATCTGTATTAATAGTGATGATTATATTGACTGTTTCTATACCTACTCTCCTATGTGACGATTGTAGAGTTTCAGTTCTTGTTATTTATTTGAATTAAGTATTCGGTTTTAACGTAACATTATCAATTTAATTACAACAAATGCCTTAAAAAAGGAACTAGTTCAAGATCTATGGACCATTTCACCCATTATTATAAGGACACCTTTTTTATTAGGACAATCACTCTCGTACGTTTTGAAAGACTACTCTGCTGCGGAAACCACTCGGCGGCTGCTTGCTAGAAATGAAAATTCGTCTTATGAATGCACCCAGTATTTCACTTGTAGATTAGATGATATTGGAAATTGATGTTTTTAATGATTATAAATTGTTAATATGGTATTACAACATCCTAAATGAGAAGGAGGTGAAATAAGGCATCATTGAGCATCTCAACCATCGAGATTTTAAGTACAGCGAAGACAGACTTAACAATCCAGCCATTAATATCCCTATCCACGATACTCTCCCTCTCTCTCTCTAGTACATCTCTCAAACGCTGCAGACTAATTAGATGATGAGTAAATAATGCTACATAGAAGTATAAATTAATCTTATTTAAAGTAATCTCGGTACGCAATACCAATCAGAAAACTAACATTAACAATTTAATTACAAGAAATGTTTTAAAAAAGCGGCTACCAATAGGGTGTTGTAATACCGATATCAACAATTTATAATAATAAAAAACAAAACATCAATTTGCAATATAAACAAGTGTAATGCTGGCTGCATACATACATTAATTATTCATACGACGAGTTTTCATTTCTAGTAAACAGCCGGCTAGTGGCTTAGACAGTGGTCTTGCCAAATGATGCTTCTAATAAGGAAGGTGCTGATGATTCCTTATAATAATGGGTGAAATGATTCCAAAGATCTTGAACTAGCCGCTTTTTAAGACACCTGTTGTAATTAAATTGTTAATGTTAGTTTCCTTGTTGTATTACTTTAAATAAGATGTAATCTATTACTTTAAATAACACATTCCAAAACTATTTAATATTTATTATTAAAAGAATTTTGTACTTCCTTATTCAATTTTATTTTTAACGACGGTTTCGCTTTATAGCATCTTCAGGTTCTTCAGTTATAGAACAAAGAATAAATTGATTTGTAAAATTATAAAAGTACTTTTGGAATTATATTTATATATAGAATAATATTGTATAATTTGTTATGTTTGCGAGAGGTTATAATTATTTTTATGTATGCATTATTATATCCTCTATGTTTGTTAGTTTTATTATTACGAAACGAAGAATATGATGTTTAATATATTACTGGGAACGTACGTTTAATTCAGGAGTTATAAGTTATATTGGTTGTTTGTTGGTGCTGTCATTTTATATCGTGTTTTTTTTTTGTGTTGGTTGCATACATGTAGGTATATTATTGTAGAGCATATGTGAGCGCGTTCAAGTAGTTATTTGGTTCTCTCTGTTGGATGCCCTGTTGGTTATTACATTGTTTCGATTTTACGGTGGTTTTATAGTACTGTGATTGTTTCTATAAAGGTACATATGAATATTGGGGTTTCTTGTAGATATAATTGATCGTTTAAACAAACGATATAAAATGACAGCAGCAGCAAACAACCAATATAAATAATTCCTGAATTAAACGTAAGTTACCAATAATATATTAAACAACCATATTCTAGCTTTCCCAATAACAAAACTAACAAACATAGATATAGTAAATACATTAGACTTATTTCCTTTAGTACTCCTCCAAGGAGCATAGTGCATCGGTGAGGGCTTTCCAGCGAGTTCTATTCTTTGCTATGGGTTTGATTGTGTTGCCGATTTCTGTCACCTCGTTCTCTACAGTTCTTCGCCATGTTTGCCGCGGTTTTCGCCTTCTCTGGGGGTTCCAGTCAAAGGTCTGTTTCGGATTGTGTTCAGGGTCCAATCTAGCGCCATTTTCTCCTTTTTATGTGGGTTGCTCATTGCGCATGTCCTGTTCTCTGCCAGAGTTCCACGTTGGAGATTACGTTTGGCCATCGGATTCCTAGGACGATCTTCAAAAATCTGTTCACTGTTGCTTTGATTTCCTCTAGCCGTAGTCTTCCCCGCCTCACACGTAGAAGAGTATTGATTTTACATTCGACTCCAGCAATCGCAATTTTGTTTTTAATGATATTTTTTGGACTTCCATATCGGGCGCAGTTGGGCGAAAGCTGCTTTCGCCTTCTTTATTCGATGGGCAATATCTTCATCAGCTCCTCCAGAATTTGAAATTACGCTCCCTAGATATCAGAAGGTTTCGACTCTTTCAATAGTTTCTCCGAAGGACATAAAGATTCTTCTAGGTGACCTGAATGCTAAGGTGGGAGTTGACAAACAAGATGAAGGAAGAACGATTGGACAGTATAGGCTAGGAAAAAGAAACGACACTTACAATGGCGAAAGGATAATGGTGAAACGACAATGGTGAAAATTTAGTAGAAGTCTATCAATACCAGGTCATGGTCATAGGAGGAATTATATTTCCTCATAAAACATGCCATAAAGTGAGATGGGTTCCGCCCAATGGCAGAGTACAAAACCAAATTGACCACTTCACTAGCAGCAAAATGTGGAGAAGCTCACTTTTGGATGTTAGAAACAGCAGAGGGGCAGACGTTGGAAGCGACCATAACATAATGACAGCAACCACGAGAATGAATCGGAATTGTTAGTTTAATGTAGGAAAACTTAGCAGAAGCGCAGAAACCAGAGTCGTTTAATTTAGAACTTAAAAACAGATTCCTATCACTACAAACAGAAAACGCTGGATGTAGAAGACCAGTGGGGCCAATTCAAGCAAACCATGAGGGAGACGTGTACTTCAGTACTAGGATATAGGAAAAGAGAACGCAGATCACGGATGTCTGAAAGAACATGATATATCATAGAACGAAGGAAAGAAGCTAAGATGAGACTACAGCAGGGACACGAAACATCAGCCACAATCGCACAGGAAGACGCAAAGGCAGACTACAGGCTACTTAACATAGAAGTCAAACGAAGTGCAAGGAGAGCTAGAAGACAGATGGGAGATATGGTGGAAAATGCGGAATAAAGTGCAAAACAAGGAAAAATTAAAGAACTGTACAGGATCACCAAATAACTGTCTAAAAGAAAGTTAAACCACAGGAAACCAATAAAAGATACATAAGAAAACCTTTTAACGAACACCACAGAGCAGCACAAACGATGGGGTGAATTCTTCATGGAACTTCTAAACCTACCCAGTGCAGTGAGCCAAAACCAATGGGAAGAAAACCAACATGTAAAGCTGCTAAAGGTAGATCTTAACCCAATCACTAGAACAGAGGTGGTGGCAGCAATCAAGAAGGAAGTGCTTCACGAGGGAGAACCTTTTGATGCATTTGTTATAAAAACTGGAATAAAGCAAGGCAGTTTGCTTTCTCGCCTATTCTGTTCATAGTAGTGCTGGACCAAATAATGCGAAAAATTGTGGCTGATGGAGTTTAGGGGATCCATTGGGACTCAGAGAGATTAGAAGACCTGGACTTTGCAGATGATGTCTGCCGCCTGACCGAGACACACCAGCACATGCAGACTGGACACGTTAGAAATTGAAGAAGCGAGAATTGGCATCAAGATCAACAGACCAAAAACAAAAGAGCTACGAGTTAACCCCATCAAGAATGACCCAATCCTCCTCCATGGAGAAACTACAGTAATCCATAGAAATAATTATAACCTCTCACAAAAATAACAAATTTTACAATATTAGACTCTATGTGTAAATATAATTCTAAGTGATTTTATGATTTTACAAATTAATTTATTCTTTGTTTGTTCTATAACTGTAGAACTTGAAGAATCTATAAATCGAAACCGGGCGTTAAAAATAAAATTGAATAAGGAAGTACAAAACTCTTTTAATAATACTTATTCAAATGGATCAAGAAATTTTGAGGTATTTAATTCTTATTCTGATTGTTATGCACTTTTGTTAAAATTTAAAATATTTGATATGAAAACATATAATTGAAGTTTGTTAATTGCGACCTATTTTGTTTTAATAAAATTTAAAAAATACAAATGAAATTTTATACAACCTCAACTTTACTTCTTAAACAAGAGTTCCAAAAGTTCCATTAAAGGTCTCATATATCCTGAACAATGAAATTTTCTTTTAAGTTCTAGATGTAGTCTTTTCCTGATTTTATACTTATTGATGTATATTATAAAAATAATGATCAAAAATCCACTGTAAGAATAAAATAAATCGGGCTCAAATATTTTATTGAAACTATGAGAACACGTTTTTTTATAACAAATAAAATTTATATGAAAAATACAGCAATAAATATTTATTCAGTAACACCTTACTGTTATAAATAGCAGATATAGTAAAAATTTTCTCTCTAGACGCTAACAAGTCACAGTCCCTCTAATATGAAACAGGTTTGATCTATTACTTTCGTTTCATGTTGACTCTTTGTATAAAACGAGATCACAATAAAGGAAGTGACTTATTAATTACTAATGAGAAAATTTGACTATATCTAGAATTCACACATTAAATTTGAATAATTATGGTTTTCGGTCATCATCATAATGGAAATTTTTAATACATGATTAAAATAATGACAGAAAATAAATAGTTTGAATATATTCTGTACAAATGCGTGTGGCTCTTAATTCAAAAATAACATTCCTAAACATGATTTACAGAATTATTTATTTATAAGTAAAAACATTTCTTTTGTCAATCTATCTACATTTAAAAAATACACTACATAAACTATATCACCATGAATAAACAATAAATATAAGAAATAATTGTGTTATGCCAGTCTTTAAAAGTCAAATACAGTTATAATAAAAAATATGTTTTTATACAATATTTATACAGTCAGCGCCATACATACAAATGTATGTTCGACATACCTAAAACGAAATAGCTGTACATCCAGACAGCTTATATGCAGAATAGCATTAGTCTTAAATCTGATGACATCAGTATACATCGCAATCTATCGAGCGACAAAACACTCTCAGTGTGACTAATTACGTTTGATACATACCAAAGAGGAACAACGTATGATAAAAATAATGATTATCGCGTGATTTGTTGACGCATCATGCACCGGAATAAGGTGCGAACGCTTAGTCGTTCGTTATTAGTGTTGAAAAGTTAAAATTCGATATCATCTAAACCACATGTTTTTTAATCCAATCAATCCAGTGAGAGCTTTTAATTTATTAAATCATCAAGAGACTGTATTCTACAATAAATTAACTTACAACGACAATTAGCTTTATTTAATACTATTGTTTAACTTTCTCAATTGAATTCTAACATCCAAAACAGTGAGAAATGTAAGTATAATTATATTACATTCCTAGCAATCAGCTACCATTTTTAAAACGAACAAAAAATTCAAATAATGATGATTATCATTACCTTTCAAATCAAAACTCCATCTATTGTTTACTTTTAAAACTACTATAGCAATCTACGTAGTCATCTAAGATCCTGTACATGACACAATAGGCCTGATAGGGAACCCCCCCCCCCCCCTATATATGCATTTTTGGCAAAGTGTACAGTTTAGGAATAATTAGTGTACTGGAATAACTATTGTGTTTTTGAATTCCTGTTATAGAGAAACTTTTTTATATAAAACAAAAACGTTCGTAATCGTTAGACATTTCAAAAAGAAGAAACTTAACATTGGACAGGAACATGAAAGAAAACGAAATTTATTTTTCGATGCCATTTTTGGGTAATATTGTAACTAGGAAATTTGTCCTTGTTCTAATTTAATTCTATGATAGATAGTTGTGTACGCATGATACTTTTTAAATATGTAATTCAGGATGTCTAGATTTTGTGAAATGTTGTTATTACGTAAGCAGCTTGTTTGCTAGACGAATTAGTTGGAAAAAAGGCAATCGTCTACGGGCAGTTTTATCGTAAATAAGTTTTACAATTAAAATGTAGAACAAATAGCATGGTAATAGGAGAGGACAAACAAGTGCAGAGACGAGCTAGCTAGAGGGGACAAAGAAATGAATAAGAGACACGTAACTCTCAGTGAAAAAAAGTCGGTAATAATTCATTTTAAGTTGTAGAGTGAATTCTTGTTAGTCAGCATTTAAAAATAAAATCATGAATTAAAATTAATTAAATTATAATTAATTCCAAATAAAATGTTGATTAATTGATAAAATAATCTTCAAGAGTTAGGTATGGGTAATAGTCGTGCCCAGTATTTATTAACCAATAATTAATTCTTTAGTGTTTAATACTTCACATAAAATAATGATAAATGTAACCTAATAAAAGAATAACTAAATTGTAAATTCGAAAGCCTACTAAGTTCCCTCAAATTACTACATAAGAACACAATAGGCATCGTAACAAGAAAACCAAACGGAGAATTACAATGCAGTTAGTTAGTGTTTGCGAATGGCTTGGACAAGCCGAAACGGGTCACAATAAGTGAATAATGTGATTCTGACGATGAGTTTAGTATAAATTAGCATAAAATGGACGACATAATTAAAACAATTAATAAAACAAAATAAATTAAATAAAATTATACCACAAGACAATTTAGTAGAAATAGATTGACATCAATTAATAAGGTAACGGTGTGTGATTCTAAAATATGTTTGTAATGGTAGGAACGACAAAACCTGTAAGTAAAATTATTTTATAAATAAATGGCGAATTGAATTGACGAAACTTGAACGCGGTTATGTTTATTAATCTATTTGCAGGTAGTAATTGAATGCAGATATTATTTTGGTGAGGCATTATTTATTTTGCATCTACATATAATTATTGTTGGTCTGCATGTAACATTAATCAAATCATTATTAATACAGTTAATTGAATCGATGCATCTGCTTTATTCAAAATCTTGACTAAGAAAGACGATTGGTAGGCGTTCGGGTTGTGCGGCATTGTTTGAAGATAATTGTGGAAGCCCCGAAGGAATTATATTTTTTTTGATTTTGAAATTATATATATTTTAAATTTTCCAACTATAATCTATTATAAATAGATAGGTGCTACTTTCGGAAAATTAGGTGGACGTGTTTTAGGTGGACACGTGTCCACCTTGCCTCAATTTTTAAACAAATTCTTATAATTCCTTATCATCAGTACGCAATTTTTCGAAATTAGCACATATTTATTTAACATTTGCGCCTTACTGCTACTACTTACATTCTTCATTATAATCTATTAATCTATTTCTCTAAGTAGCAAATATTATTTATTTCTACAAACAATATTCAGAAAAATATTTTAAAAACATTTAAGAAATAGGAGATAGAATAAGTGAGAGGGGCCGCGGTCATTAAAAGGTTAAGAACCACTAGTTTAGATGATATCGAATTTTGATTTTTGATTAATACTCCACTATCACCGACTATAAAATAAGTAATTAGTGCTGAACAGTGTCAAAAACACATGCAGGCGTTACATTGAGAGTGCATGGTGAAGTCATCGAACAAAAACAATCACCGAATATCTGATCGTCACCAATGGTCCGGATCGAGGTGTTGAAATAAGAACAGAGCGAGCATGAGCACTCTCGACCATAAAATAGCACCCGCCTTCTACGCCGAAGTCAACAGGAACACACGGCAGACGTTCCCGAAAACTAAGGATCTGATGATATTCACTAACGAAGTATGTCAATCACTTAGTGATGATCAAATAGTAACACTAAGTGAAGATGACTTCCTTGAACTATCCTTTACAACCTGCGAGTTTAATTGTTTCCTATATTAGAACGAACTGCTTACAATCAAATTCCAAGTCCACATGTCTATTTTCATTTGACGACGCATTTCGGCTACTCGCGATTTGATGAATTCCACATGTCTGACGCTACCTTATGGCAAATATGTGAATTGTTAGTGGTTAAAAATAAATTATTTAAAAAACTTTATGTTGGTGTTATGAAACGCAAATTTCGTAGGCTGCATTTTCTTTTTATATTTTACCAATGTCGAACAATAATTACAAACGTTCTAAATTTTTTGTTATAGATCTTTAGATGAAACGATTTATTAATTTTTTAATACTCCTTACAAGTAATAACTATAAAATTATTAGTGAAAAATGAGACATTTTTTATTAGTGAAAATGTGAAAAACATTTTTTATTAGTGAAAATATGAAAAACATTTTTCATATTTTGTATAAATTATTGAATGTTTAGTAGGAAATAAATTTCATTAATTTTTTTTTAAATAATTTCCATTACTAAAAAGGTATAGGGATGTCTATTAATCAACATTTTCAGTACTTATATAAAACAGTCTACAATAAATGAATCGATTTTTTTTGAAAGGGCGTCATCGATATTTTCACTTTTTTTAGCTTTTAGTGATTGCTGAATATACACCATTTCTGTTGAAAAGGCGTCTTTGCTGGCTTTCTCTACATGTTAAAATTTGGGACTTCCAAAAGGAGTATGTGATGCAATCACGCATTTCAACTGATACTGACAATGCCAACCATACGTGAACTGACAAACTACTATCAGTTTTTGTGTAATCAGCTGATTGGCAACACTGTTAAATCTTTGTTTAAAACCCTAACCTCTTATAACCTTTATATTATATTCGGTGTGGTTTTATTTGTTTTATTTACTTACTAGCGTTTTTTGAAAATTTTTATAATAAAAGTTTGAATTTGAATCTTTTTATTTTACAATGGAAAGTGAAATTTTTATTCTTAGTTATCGTAAGAGAAAACTATAAACGTTATAACTAAGTAATCACTTGCAGTAACATTTTTATATCATGGACGATTTACATAGACTTATGATGTCAGACTATAGTACTTAACACAAAATAAAATATTGAAAAGAACAATATGCAATTTTGCTACAGCTTAAAGCATGTAAACTATGTTGTAGTACTTTTGGATGGGATTATTTAGTTTTGAAAATTATTTTTAATTATTTTTTTTCAGTTGCAAGAAATAATATTTACTAAATCTTGGAAAAAGTTACTTCATAGACATATTCACAAAATTTTACAATATTAAAACTAAGGACGAACAGGATGTCCATCTTCAAGGACTTATTGATATCCATGAAGTTAAAAGAAGATGCCCAAAGGAAAGGCAAAAGGAAAATTCGAGAGTGGCACATTCATTTTCGTATTATGCGATATCAGGGACCTCCAGACAAGAGGTATGTTTACAGGTTTTCAAGTCTGTTTTTGATATAAGCGAAAAAAGAATTCGCATGATACGAGATATGGAAATATGAGGATAAAGTAGCCAACATTATCAAGAAAGCCAACATTGATGACCTAAACAAAATGAAAGGCTATATTCCACCAGAATATGAAGAATATTACAGCGAAATTTTGGATTGACTAACAACTACAATGGATGAGATTCCCGACAGTGATGACTCTCTAAAAGAGATAATTTTTTATTTTATATATTATAATTGAATCTTTTTTTAATACTTTTTTAGTTAATGCTTTTTAATTATTTTAAATGTTTATTATTATATTTGATCCATAAACTTTATTTTAAAGCAATTTACTTAAGTTTTTATGTACCCAGAACTGCATTTTTGTTGAAAGGGCTTATGTGATGAAATTGCAATTTAACATAAAATGATCGAACAATTTTGTAAAACTTATTAACACCCTAGGTCATGTTTTGCCCGTTCAAAAAAACCGTTTCAAATATAATTTAAGCTGAATTACAGTAACTACGAAGAAAGATTGCTTCGCGTGCACAGGTTAACGGCCGACAACTAAACAAAATCCAAATACTAATCCCACGCTTTACCAGTGGCGTCGTATTGTGTGAAGAAATAATGTTTTTGAAAAATGTTTTTGACTTCAACAACAAAACGACTATTAGACATAATAACAAGTTGGTTAATTAACTGGTTATTGGTTAATTTATTTTATGGAGTACTTCTGATACAGTAAAACTTCAGAATTCCATGAATCAAAATTGAGTATAAACTTGAAGATTTTAAAAGGGCTTAAAACTTTTGAATATTGGAAAGAATATAGATACGCTAATAAATCCGAATTAGCATTCATAATTTTAATATGTAATATTAAATTATGGTCGACATACTTAGGAGCCTAAATCTTATTTTAATCTCTTAAATGTGGCGCTTCTTTGCTAAAATACGGTGCCGACGTTTTCACGAGCAATGTGTAACATACGTTACATACTCGTGATGTGCGCCCGTTCGGCCCGGACTTAAAAGTCCGCGAAAGACAATTAGCGCAAAATATCTGTCCGCAATGACGACAATGTTCTTTGCGTTTCGAGTAACCAAATGGCTGATGACATGCAGTACAATCGTCTATATCTTCCTCATGCTGCCATCGGACGCTCGTATCGACGCCGCGCATTTCCTCCAACTGCATCTGAAATAATATTTATATTTTCAGTTTTATCGATTGATTTCTATTTATAGAAAAAAGTTGTGGTATAGTGAATTAATTTTATTTTTGCATTCTCGTGTTATTGGTATTTTATATGTTCACTGTATTGCATTCATTAAAACTGTACAGTTTGCCACTAAC
>WYDF02263675.1:4362-18900 GCA_009867245.2 Adranes taylori
TCACATCTTGGAATGCCATCATTGTTTTTAGCGTATTTCTCATAGCTTCTACTTGAGGATTACTATACATATTTTTTGTTCATATCTGGTACGCTGAATATCTAGAAAGGCTTTTTTGAAATTATATTCAGAAAGTTCCGCCACTGATTAAAATTTTTTTAGAGAATGTATTAAAAAAGGACAGGCTGCAGGAGTAATATTGGATGGAGCGAAGATATGGTCACTATATATGCTTGGCTGAGAAAAAGGAAGAAATGGCTGAGATGATTGTAAGAGTAAGTAGGTATATGGATAAAAGGGAGTTGGAAAAGGGTGAAAGGGAAGAATATTTGTTGTTTTATTGTCTCGTTTTTTGTTTCTGTTTATCATTTATAGTTAAGTTTATATGATATAGTTTTGTATTCTTGTTAATATGCCAATAAAGGTTATTATTATTATTATTATTATTATTATTATTATTATTATTATTGTAGTAATAACTACCAAAAAAATTTGACAAATGCAAACTCCATATATTACTTTAATCGAAAGAATGGGTAGAAGTTAAAGTAGAAACAAATCCTGATAAAGCTAACGAGTTGTTCGTGAATTAACTTATATAAGCATCATATAAATCACAAGAAATGCACAATGTTAAGAAATAAATTCTTAAAATCATGGATCACACCAAAGCTTGTAAATTGTATCAGAATAACAGACCAACTAAAACTAGAACTTCTTAAACTAGAACATCCAAGCCCCACTAAAGGAAAACAATACAAAGAGTATGGAAACAAACTAAACTCGCTACTTAAAAAAACCAAAAATAACAACATTAAACTCTCTGGTAATTACATGAAAAAAGATTTGGCAGATAATAAACGAGGCAATTAATGAAACAATAAAAAAGCAAATTGCCTATAAACTCCCTGATAAGACTACAAAGTTGGTATTAACAGAGGAAAAAAGCTGTCGCTAACGCTTACAATATGTATTTTGCAAACTCTACAGTATGCACTCAACAGAAGAACAATAGCAAAATTATTAAAGATAATTGTTAGTTGTATCTTGTAGCAAATAATGAACTTATAACAGTTATCGCCAGCCTCAATAATAACTCCAGTTCCGGACCAGACAAAATTTCTAATCGATTAATTAAAGAATTCCATCACTTCCTTTTAAAAGCACTTGCTTATATCTTTAATTTACTCTTGACTACTGCATTAGTGCCTAGTCAATTTAAATCAGCAAGAGGTCCCACAAACAAGACCGTCCCATTTCGCTAATAGGTAATATAGCAAAAATCTGTGAAAAATGTCCCATTGCTCGACTGGGAGATTACTTAAAATGCACAATATACTTTTAGAGAAGGTCGTTGAACTGAAAATGCAATCTTAGAAGTAAGTTAATCTCCACCCATCTTAATACCAACAACAAATGCCGGGCTATATTAATATAACTAAAACGCATTTCGGACGATACCTCATAACATGCTTTTAGAAAAACTGGAAAAGTGTGGGATTCGAGGCTTACCGCTGCAATTGTTTTCTAACTATCTTATTAGCAAACGGAAATTCTAAATGGCACTTGTACCGCTGAACATACAATCAATATAGGCATCCTGAAGGTATAGTATTAGTACCTACCCTCTGTTTAATATTCATTAATAACCTTTGTAACACTCGTAGCATACGCAGATGATACAGTACTTTTATTTAGCTCCGACACATGGGAGAAGGCAAACAACCTAGCTTTCAGAGGGTTGTCAAAACTCAAAAGCTGGCTCGACAAACATCAGTTATCGATTAATACTGAGAAAACGAAATTCATAGTTTTCCCGTCCACTAAAGTTAACTTACCTACATTTAGTACTCCTAATATACAATAGACATGAATTCTTTACAACACAAAACTATTGTAACTATAACTTAATAGTCAATAAATATTAATAATATCCGATATCTAGGAATCCCTTTAGACCAGCGTTTAAGATGGGATAGTCACGTAAATAGCCTAATAATCAGATTAAGAAAACTCATATACAAATTTAATCAATTCAAAGACATTTTAAATTGAGGAAATTACCGATTAGTTTATTCCATCTTAACTGAATCAGTACTTAGATATGGAATAATAGCATGGGGTGGCATTTACAACAACGAATATCGAGGATTAGAACCTTGTCCAAAACTCGTAATTAAGATCATATATGTATCTATAAAACCACGGCTATACCCCTCAAGACAATTATACGCTGATACAGGAATCACTAATATAAGATATATATCTTAAATAGCAACACTGTGTACAATCTACAAGCTAAGCAATACATATGCGGTAACTAATAACAATACTAGATCCCAATCTAAAAAATATACTAATCTAAAAAATATACTATCACCCAAGTTATTTTACGAAGAGGTCAAATTCCATGTACTGAACAACAATAACATTGATGAAAATGTAATAAATACCTTCTGTCATCATGCCAGTTAATCCAAAGTCACACAAACTTATCCAATCCACCGGATGAACATACACTCACACCTCTATGAAATCTACGCACACTGAAGACACACCACGCCACCTTACTTGATTAATAAACATAACGACAAATTTTCACTGATCTCACTTCCTATCTTTTCTTGTTCTTTTTTATTGATAAACAAAATTAACATAATAAATAAATTAAACATAAATTTAATATATAATTAATAATGTCAATACAATTACAGATGTTATGTCATGATACTGTAAGCACACACAATTAATCTCGCTCCTCTGAACTGTAACCGTTTTTCCCCATTTCCGTTCGTCTCAGGCTGCATTGTTTTTTTGTATTATACTTATGTGTCGTGTTTGTTTTCTCAATTTCTATTTTGCTCTTAATTCTTCCACTTAATATATTCATTGCATTCTATCCTTTTTTGTTGTGCCCCAAGCTCCAATCTGATAATTTATGTGACTATTTATCTGTTCTTATATTATAAGGTCCATTGTTTTTGTTGGTATGATATCAGCCAATCTTTACAGTATTCCTATAAGTGGTTTGATTTTTCTCCCAATTTAGATAACGTGGTTTTTGAATATGAGTTTAAAGTGTTATATTAATGTCAAGTATTTTATGTTCCCAACCTCGTCCAAGTCCGTTCCTCTGATGTGTTTTGTCAAATTCTGAAATTGCTTTCTTTTTTGCTTGAATATTACATATTTTGTTTTGTTAATTTTCAATATCAGTAAATTGTTTTTAATCCTTTTGGCGCTATGATCACCCTACAATTTATTTTTTCCTCTAATTCTTCTTTTTTTGTCCCTTAAATATTATGCGAAAATGTATATGTTACCTTCAATTTATAGATCTTCCATGTCATTAATGTACAGCAGTACTAAGTAGAGCAGGAGTCCCAATACACTTCCTTGTGGTATTCCATAGTTAGAAACTTCCATTCTACTTGTCACAGCATTTATCTTAGTTGCATGTTTCCATTTCGGTTAGATATGTTTTAGTAGGCAGTAGACTTATTTTCTCAATCCTACTTTACATAATTTTTCAAATAATATTGCTCTGAACACTCCTTCTTGAAATGCACACTGCGACTTTGATATAAACTCTTGCTTAATGAAAAATATATTATTCTTTTTTTAATTTTTTTTTTCCATTATTTTGACGAATATTGATGTTATAGTAATCAGCTTATAATTTTCCATCTGATTTTTTTCTCCGTACTTATGAATGCGAATGATTGTTGTTGATCTTAGTATTGCATCGTTAACTAGTTTTGTACCTTATTGTTTTTGTACCTAAGTTTTGTAACTAATTTTGTACATTTTATTCTAGTTCTTTCAACTCTGCATTTTTTTTTCTTCTATGGCTTTCAAGATTATTTCAGCTAGCTGTTAGGGTTTCTTAATGTTTTTATGCTAACTAGACATCTCTCACAGTACAAGTCCTTTTCTGGATTCCTTATAATTAAATATTTGCTTTTAAACAACTAACATGATACCACTGCCTGCCGCATCTTACTCATTTGTCGTTTTGTCATTATTTTTTAACCTGATGTATTGAATAATCCTCATTTTCTGGGACCGATCTTCTAACGATTCTGACAGGTTAGCCATGTTTCTGAATTTTCAAGATTGAATCATTCTATAATAAATTTTAACTTAATAGTTTCGTGTTTCCTTCTCTATTAAATTTTAACAATCCCTTAAATAGTATCTAGGAGATGATGCCGTTGGTCTATCACTATTATTATTTGTTCATTATTAATTAAATAAGTTGAAATATTATATTTATCGCTCATAAATAAATTTTTCCACTCTGTGCGAGGAATAAAAATAAAATGTATTGTATTTGAATACTTTGTAGCACTTTGTTGATTTGAATTTTAGTTATTGAAAACATTTTTATAAATTGTTTTGCGCAAATGAATCAGAAAGACTAGCAATCGTCGGAGTAGGATTTTTTGGTTTTAATTATTTGTACATGCATTGTCACCACAGAATGTAGTTATACTTTTGCGTTAACGGAATTTAGCCCATCAAATTCAGAACTTCAATTGCCATTTATTTAGGAAAAAGAGAGTAAAGTTACTTGCTGAGTGATTAATCAATCTTGTGACTAGTAATTTTAGATTAGAACTACTAAATTTTTAAATTATAATCCAAATTTCTTTTCAGGTAATTTTAGAATCATTCAAAATAATATGTATTGGTACAATTACAAAATGAACATATGGAGTAATCATATTGCTTTGCCCACTGCGGATACGCAAACAAAATGTTGTTCTTATAATCGTCAGTTATTTATTTTTTGCGTGATTAATAAAGCTGGATTTTTATTCGATCACAAAACTTCAACGTTCACATGCTATGATCTTATGGATGAGAATTTATTAATTAACAATATGATGAATGAATTTACATTATTTTCCTATAACGATAGTATTTTTTTAAAAGGCGCTCAATTAATTGAATTAAAAATTATCGATGCTAAATTGGTAATTATTAATTCTATAGATTTAAACCTTTTACGATGTGATAGGATGGAATCAGTTTTATGCGATGATATTTTATACACACTGTATAATGACATTGATTTTATTACATTAGAAAAATTTTCTGTACGTTCTAAAGAAAGTTCTTTCATTTTCAAAGATGAGGAAATTGATAAAGAATTTGTAATAGATGGTAAAAAATATTTGTTGAATCAGTATTGTAAAATGTTTGCTTTAAAACATCATTATAATGTTAGAAATTGTAAATATGTGACTGAATTTTCTCTATAATCTGTTATGTATATACATTTTTTTTTTCTTTATGAAAGTTTTTTATTTTATTTTATTACCTACTTTATATTACCATTGACGTTTCAAGTATTGATCATATTAATAAAACTGCAAATGAAAAAACAGTCGAGTTATTGTATTATGTCCAATAGCTCGACACCCTTATAAAGAGACTAATTATTGATTACTCAGGATTTGATTACCCAAAAACCTTTGTCTGTTTCAATAGGTAAATATATGTATTCTAGCTAATTGGCGTTTGTTTCAAAATAAATGCGATATTCCATACTTTTGTAATTAAATGTTTGCGACCAGTCTTCGTATATACATGTCATTTGGACATACATAAAACTGAAAACGTTGTAATATACTTTTTATAGACGGCCTATTTCTGCCGTGTAGGAGTAACACCGATTATGTGTTTTAACATCGTTCCTCTGCCATTGACGCTAATAGGTAGGGTATTAGATAATTTCCTCTTTACAAACCTTTATTGATTAACGTAAAGAGATCTTTATAGTGCGTGTCAACTTACATCAATACGGACAATAAAAAAATGTTTTAACTTATTTTATGCATAACTTCTACGTATTATTTTATACTATTTATTTATGTTAAAAGTATAAAAATAAATTAAAATACAAATCAATATAAAACAAGTGCATTAGTTAAAAAATAGTATTTACATAAATATTAGTGTCATAAAATTTAAATATTGATTTTCGTATATTGAAGATTATAGATCTTTAGTTTTAAATACCACATAGTTATTTATTCCCAACAATAATATCACAATAGCTCATATATGTTCGCACCGAATAAATCATATTATTCCGATTTGTGTGAACGTAATTTTAATTGCTAAATTGAAAAATGTTACTATTATACGACAAGATCTTGTTTCGCCGTTTCGCGGTCTCATACACGCTTTTTAGCGACTATAGTAGACTCGAAAGTCTGAGGTAAGGCAGTCAAACTGAATTGAAATAGTTACACACTCATGCCTGATGAGACCGCGAAATGCTTTGCCGCGACCAAAGCATTTCCAAATATTAATTATAACATTAAACTTAAAAACTAACTTTACTCAAGACAACTTATTTAGCAATCAAAATAATAAAACACTCATATTACCTAAAAGCTAAAATAAACAAGGTATAGTAGACTCAAAAGGTAGGGTCAAAATAAAGACTTCTAATTGGCTGCATGGATATTTCATTCTTTGATTTGTAGATTGCATGTTTTCAACCAAACACATTTCCATATTGCAATTTCTCATGGATTGATCTGGTTTTGACACTAACTCTATAAAAAGTAAGATTTGTTTACTATCTAACCCAACTTTTAACTCATTTTTATCAAAAAGTGGAGATTGCATGTTTTGATCCTACACGCCTCATATGGTTCATATCACGTTTTTAGGGGAATGTCTTTACTAAAATACCTTTAGCGAAAACAAGGCCAAAAATCTTGAGCTAGCGCTAGCCTTCAACCTGTTGAAAGTTCCAATACCATGCTAAGTGAGGTTCATGTTCATATTCAACAGATTCAGGTTCTTGAAGTATTTTAAAACACTTCTTAAGCATTTCTATTTCGTCTTATATATTATTAATTCTTTCTGCAAACTCCTATCCCAATCTGCAGTTATTTAGTTTTAGGAATCCATTTATATAAAAATTTTACTATAAAATCTTTTAAAAATTACAAGAAAATAAGTGACGCCATCTTTACTAAAAAATTCAAACTTATTTTGACGTCTAAAAGACCCCTTTCCCTTAAATGTTTAAACATTTCAAATTACAAAAATTTATTAAAAGAATTTAGCTATAAAAATCTATGGACAAAAAGTTCTTGTCCTAAATCTTTACAACATAAACATTGCAGAGTAGAAGCGGCAGATACTTGGATTCAGTAGCATTAATTCCAATTGGGTAAACCGTGATTTTGAGTTGGGTCATAGAGTCTTTCTTTGGCCATACTCATCTAAAACAATATTTTCCGCTTACGGGATTACCCTCCTGTTGAATTATGGTTTCCTAATAACTTGAAATGATGTCTTGCTGTTTAAAACCTATTTCAACCCTAACAGACTGTAAATGTCAATTAATTAGTAATAATACATACAATTAAGCGAAATAGTATTAATTTAAAATTTATACTAAAGTAAATTTATTTTAATAAATAGTTTTGTAGCCAATATATTCATCTATTGACTATTCTATAAAATAGAAATAAGTTTATAAATTATTTAGTCATCATCTGAAAATACATTTATCACTTTTAAATATACAAAAATGAAAGTAGGTATATAAAACCACCACTTTGATATATTTTATTTAACACGACTTCTTGTACCTACTGACCGAATTTATAAACCTATTTTTTACAGAAAAATAAATGTTTAAATATTCACTCTCATTTTGTTGCATAAATTCTATTTAATATATCAAGAGAACATAGTTTTGTAAGAGGTGTTGAGCACTCAACCAGTTAATTCGTCCATATATAGCGACCTTTGCTGAAATTTGTATAAGCACATTAGAGTTTTTGTAATTTAAATATTGTTATCGATATTTTCAACAATAACTAACGATATTTTTTAATAGCAAAACAAATCCTCCAACATATTTTTACAAACAATTGCAGCCTTCTAATATAATTTTGAAGAGTACACTTTAAATGAGATTACTTCTAATTTAAAATGTCTCCTTTCTCAAGTTATAACAGCTAATTTTATTTATCGTAAACAATTAATATCAAAACTTTTCTAAAAAATAATTTATTTATTTGTACTTTCTTATTTTGTTTTATTTGCGACCGGTTTTTTTTTAACTTTTTTATACTACAAATTATTTGCAGTTTCACTAAATCTAAAAAATCATTTACGTATTTAATTGTTTAACTTAATTACTTTTTCGTGCATACTAAACCTTGAATTTTATAAATCTATTACCTCAATTAAATACACAATTATAAATGTTTACTGCTAGTGGGCTTTGTTCAATTGAATTAATTATAAGATCAAAATGGAAAAAACATTATTAAAAGATAAACATAATTATTTGTCTAGATATTGTTTTTTGTGTGATTGCCTAATAATAAATGGAGATAGGTAACTAAATTAATCAGGATATACCTACTAGCATGACAATTAAGAAAATTAATTATTCATTTAATTTTTATAATAATATAATTTTTAGCATCCACTGTTGTAAATTACTAGAATAATGACATTGTAGTGTTTAACTATTTTTTACATTAATTTATTAAATACATAAATTAAAATAATAAATTTTTAGCAGAATTATCTAAATGAATTGTATGTTTGGAAAATGCACTCTAAAATTATTTAAAAGCAATATTTTAAAATGTATGTAAGACTGCCATCTATGAATAGAACTAAATACGAATCAAAGTCTAGATGCTTAAATTGCTTAGTTGCGCCTCTGAAACAAAATTTTACAAAAAATAAGTGGCGCCATCTCCACTACAACTCTCAATTTTATATTAAAGAAAGTTTAAAAAAGACGTTTCATCTAAATACTTTAATTTAGAAAACTTTATTAAAAGACTTTAATTATAAGAAATTTATCTATGAATAATAAGTCTAAGAAATCTTCACACATTTTTCTATAGTTTAAACATAGGTATTGCCGACTAGAAACGGTGAACAATTTGTTTTAGCATTATTATTTCCAATTGGGTAAAACGTGTTTGTGAGATGGGTTAAAGAGTCAATTGTTGGTTATTACTCATTTAATTCAAAATCATCCATATTTTGCGCTAGTTTTATTATACCTCCTGCAACATTATGCTTTCCTAATGCCTTGAAATAAGTTTTGCTGTTAGAATTTTACCTTTCATAATTGGAAATTTTAATTCCGCTCTAACAGCGTAAGTTTTGTAATACTAAATGAATTAAAGTTATTGCTGCATATAAGAACAATTAGTAATACACAATTAGGAAAAGATGAATTTGATACAGTATTTATTTAAAATTTATACTAAAGTAAATTTGTTATAATATAATGATTTAAGTTGTAGAAGACATATTTCTAAAGATTCCAATGAGTACATAGTTTTTGTCATTTTATTGGTACATTTGGTTCATGGTAATCCTCAATCAGACATTTAATCATGGTGTTCCACGGACAATTTGTGCATAATAACAGTGGCAACAATTATTGCGCTAAAGGTAATCGACAGCGTCGTTCAATTGCAAGATTTTTTGTTTGGTTCTTTCAGGATTTACATTTACATAATTTGAGAATCTGCTATTCACTTGTTTAGCAATATTTTATTAGATTTATAAGCAAAAGAAACTCAGTGGAACTAAATACAAAAATAATGCAACCCGTAGGGTAAATACATGATGATGGCATTTTTATATAAAATTACAACGGTTCAAGATTTTGTGTTAATAAAATAAAATTAAGTCAGCAGAACACGTTATCGTTTTATCCCATAGTGGTATTAATAAATAAAATCATTTTGCTTTATGACGTAGTGAAAATCACTAGTCAAATGATTCTGACAGTGTGACTAAAAAACTTTTATACCGGATGGCGAAAAGCGTATTAACTATTTGAAACATACCTAACAAATCGCACACAACTAGTTAAGAGTCAAATCTACAAAGGGAGAAAAGAAAGAAACGAAAACAGGAATACCGCAGGAGTCGATATTAGGGCCTATACTTTACTTACAGTATGTACAGGACTTAAAAGGCATTAAAATGGAAAATAATTACTACACTTATGCGGATGATATGGTACTAGTATTCATAGGAAACTATTTAGACACTTCAAAATAAAATTCGATGAAATTTTGATAAATTTAATAACTGGACAAAAAGCAATAATTTAATAATAAATAAACACAACAAAATATATGATATCAAATAACAAAATTAAAATGACACAATTCATCAAAATAAACTATTTACTTTAGGTCTTAAGAAAAAAAAATGATATCGGCTCAAGTAGCTAAGAGAAAATGCTAATGATCACTAGATGGCGTAATTAAGCAAGAAAAAGTACAATACTTATTTTATACAAAGCTTAACAAGTAAGTGGAGGGAAGTGCGAAGCGTGATGTGAACAAATGTTCGTAAATCCGGTTCTAGTTAACCGAATTTTGCATACTTGGTCGTTTCTAAAACAGCTCTTTTGCACCAATATAATATTTCTATATTCAAATAAATCTAATATGTAACTATTCTGATACATTATCTCCTACTCGCGCTCCTATTTTCGTTCCCTCGTACATTCTTCTTATCATCCCTATCATTATTCCATCTATTCCAATTTGCTCTATTATCTCCCACAAAAAATATTATTTAATCACTTCGTTCCGCGTTGCAAAAAAGATAAAATTTAATATTGATTAATTCAAGAAAATATTAAGCAGATTTTATAATCGCTTTTCATAATTATTTACAAACGCTGTGTTATATGTTTATATATTGTTATCAAAGTAATTTATTTGTCATTGAAACTAGTATATGCATATTGATATTAAAACGGGCATAATTTAAGGCATTAAAATACATTATCAGTATATTGAAAAGTAAACAGGCAATGTGTCAGCATCGCATTTGTATAAGACTGGCTGACTAAAAGCACAGGAATTTCATTTGAACTACCAATTTTGTGGTCCGCGTAAAAACAAAGTTTACCTTAACTATAATCAAGTTATAATGTAATTTGGTTACCTTTATGTGAGAAGTTCCTACTGCATGGTCAATGTAATTGATCAAATTAATTAATTGACATTGACGGACATGTATTTGAGGTTAAAGTTACTTCTATTAATTTATGAGTATTTTAGAATAAGTTAATTCAAATTGAAATGGATGATAAAAAAACACCAATACCGGTACAGGAATATAAATTAGAACCAGATGCCGAGCTACGCTTTGAAATCGAGACAAAAAACGAGAAAGCTCAACTACTATTAAAAGAGGGTACAGCCGAAGTTTTCGGCACCGAATTGGTGAAGGGCAAATCTTATGAATTTACTACTGGAGCAAAAATTGCTGTATTTACATGGCAGGGTTGTGTTTTAGAGCTGAAAGGCAAGCCGGATGTTAGTTATATAGCAAAAGAAACACCTATGGTAAATTGAATTAATACATTGTTTGTGGTTATTTTTGGTACCATTTTCTTACGCTTTTGAGTTCTCATAGAAGTTTAAAATCTATATATTGTTGATAATTAATATTATATTAAATTAGTGTATCTTGTAATTTTTGCTATATTAGGTAATGTATGCAAATTGTCATGCCGGTCTCGATCTAATGCGTTTAGAAGGGGAAAAGGAAGGTAAACGCGGTCCCATTTGTATTATCGTTGGTCCTACGGATGTTGGTAAATCGACAATAACTCGAATTTTATTGAATTATGCGGTTCGCGTGAACCGGCGACCAATTTATGTTGATTTAGATGTTGGTCAAGGTCAGATTTCCATACCTGGCACAATTGGTGAGTTTGAAATTTGTTTTGTTAGTTAATAATTTGTATTTTAATTAAGTATTACAATTTTTCTATGTGTATAACAGCATTTCTATCATTATAAATGCGAAAAATGCTTTAAAATAATAATGATTTAATTTTCTGCCTAATGCGATTCAAATTAATATTAAGACTACGTTTCAAATATGTAGGTGCTGTCCTCGTCGAAAGACCCGCTTTAATCGATGAAGGTTTCTCACAAGAAGCACCCCTTGTTTATCATTTCGGGCACAAAGGACCCGGAGATAATTGTGCCTTATATCTTCTCCTCGTCAAACAATTAGCTACAACTGTCTTGGAACGATTAGAGATAAATAAAAAAAGTAACTATAATTTTGTTGATCCTCGATTTATTAATATTTCTTATAATTTTGTTTTTAGCTAAAACTTCAGGTGTTATTATAAATACGTGTGGTTGGATTAAAGGAGGTGGGTATAGAAATTTATTAAAAGTGTGTGCTATGTTTGAAGTTGATGTGATTCTCGTACTCGATCAGGAACGTTTGTATAATGAATTGGTCCGAGATATGCCCAATTTCATGAAGATTGTTTTTCTTCAAAAAAGTGGTGGGGTACGAAGTAATTTCCTCATTCTTTTTCGGCATTATTGTTGTATTTTAATATGTACAGGTCGTGGAACGTTCAAAATCATATCGAGCCGAATGTCGCGATCAACGAATTCGTGAGTATTTTTATGGGACAGCGAAAAATCCACTCTATCCACATTCATTTGATTTGAAATTCTCAGACATTCGCTTGTATAAAATTGGAGCTCCTGCATTGCCTGATTCTTGTTTACCACTGGGTACGTTAATATTAATAAAACTAAAAATATTTATTTTATCATTAATCGTTGAACAACTAAGAGCTTAGCGATGCTATAATTATACTTGTTGGTTCGATGATGGCAAATTTTGGATTACCTTAATTCTAGAACGCTGGGGGGTCTATAATTATTTGTGAAAAGAATACTGTAGCTATAAACAATTAATAATAATTTGTGCGTCTATTTGCGGTATCATGCAGTAGGATGGACCTTTAAACATGTGTATGTTATTAGGTAAGTATTTTCGCTGATGCCGTTGTGCTGGCTGGGGTTAGTGTTTCTTCAAAGGTGAACTTTGTATAATAATATGAGTTAGAAAATAAGACGCTACCGAAATATCTTGTTTTGATATATTACCATATAAACATGTAATCGATATGTGTGTAGTCTAATTACATTACAATTTGCAATGAAAACATTTGTATTACTTGTGCGAACGTCAGGAAATTCTTTATTAAGTGATTGTAAAGAGGATATCTTTATTTATGGTAGTTTTGTATTTATTTTAAAATAATCTATCTACCTGCTGTGCATAGTTGTAGAAATATCTGTAATGGACACATTTGACGTGGTTCCATCCTCCAGATAATCCCATGTATCTATGCATGACCTACATCTGAAATAATATCAATTAAACAATCGACAATATGATATATGAATACTATAATATTTTTTGGAAATAGCTGGGAGCATAAGAAACATTTGACGTGGTTCTCCTGCTTCAGATATCCCCTTGTAGTTTTAACAATTTATGTCTTATCAACAATCTGTACAAAAACATGAACTGAATTTTCTTACTGTTGCGTTGCAATGTAATATACATATATTTTTATGACAGTACGTCAAGTGCCTTTAGGGATTATCACGGAGTGTAAGCCCCATAGTGCTTATCCTCCAGATAGCCCCACTTGAAGGCAAATCTTTTATTCAGTTTTTTGAGAAATCTAGGACAATGGGAGACTTGGTTTGCATGCTCTACATATCCCCGGTTTCAATGTATCATGTTATTAATTAATCTGACACTGAATCTTGATACATTATATCTTAATGCTATCTTGGAGTATAATCACCGTAGTGCTGATCCTCTAGAGAGCTTCACTGGTTTGAAAGCCAATTATACAATTTTATTACACTTGTTTTGAGCTTACTTGACTATATATTGGAGATATCTGGGTGTATAGAAGCCGTGAATTTCATTCTCCAGACATCTCCTGCCAACTTCATCCACCCTCCATTATATGAAAGTCTTACTCATTTCTTATGAACATTTCCTGATTGACAATATAAAATTTGTTATAAAATTAAATATTTCGGTCAATAATGACTTCAAGTCTGCAGATTTGATGATGTAGCGTCCAGACCGACCAAATCCTATTCAACCTGTTGAACAAAAGTGCTTTCATGTCGTTCTACTTTTATAAATTTTGTGATTAGAATTAGTTCTTTCTTTCTGCTTAGGTTAAACTTGGTTTTCTAACTGATTTTTCTTGTTCCTAACTGTGTTTTTTCTTGAACTTTGATGATTTTTTAATCATTTTGTTTGGGTTGGTCATTTTACTAAACGTGAACGAAACCGTAGCTTGTGACACTTATTCACATAGCCGAGTGGACTTCTGAAACTGCACTTTCGGAGGTTTTTCTTTGTAATTTTTAATTTATTCTCCATAACCGGATTCGTCCTTCAGTTCTGTTTAATTTTTTGATTTAAGTACCATTTAATAGGATTCTGATCTTTATTATCATCGATAAAAATGTGTTTTGTTCCTAAACGAAATTTTCGAACTTGTGATTTTGATGGTGTCCCTGAAAAGTAATTTGCTTTTGAATTTAGTAATTTTGACGAACAGTTCTCCCTCCTAATACTTCCTCTTCCCTTATATGCTGTTCATTACCGTGAACAGCATTTACACTCATCCTGCACCCTTCCCCTCTT
>WYDF02263686.1:0-18900 GCA_009867245.2 Adranes taylori
TAATATTAAGTTAATTTTTTGTTTTCAACTTATGTTGAGTCAAGTTGAATTTGATTGAAGTTGATTATATAAAACAACACGTTGATTAGTTGATTATATATGTCGGAGAGAATGGTGAAATTTTTGTATGACCAATGTAATAATGGAGTGAATATAGGGATTTGTGGTAGCCTGTGGATGTGAGATAGGGCACATGTTTATATGAAAGATTAGGATGGTTGATAGAATAGTGGAGAAGAAAGAAATAAAGAGGAATTTGTGGTTAAAGAAATTGCGGAGAAAATGAAAGACGTGGAGAATTAAAAACGGAAAGAATGTTTAGGAAGTTGTAGATATAATGGGAGATATAAATACATTAAACCAATAGGAATGGTCGTGAGATATTTGGCAAAAAACATAAATATGGAGGATAAGATATTAATCGATACATTTATATGTGGCACTGGTTTAACAGGTTTTGGATGAGTGTGAATGAAAGGTTGTGTAGGATAGGTGGCATGGATATAGAATTCAGAATGTAGACAATGGCACAAAATTGGGAAGGTGTTTGGGAGAGGATGAAGAAGAGATCGGAATCATAAGAAAAATAGCAAAGGAGATAAAGGGGAGGTTATGAAAAAAAAAATAATGAAGCGAATTTCCTTCTCCTCTCTTCGAGAAAACCATTAGGAGTTTTTGTTTATAACTGCTTATCTTTTGCGAATTGATTTTTTTTATTTAGTTAAGTGAACAATTAATGTTTGTAAAGTTGTGTTATACCAAAACCAAACGTTAGTATCAAGAGAAAATGTTAGTGTACCTCTGAGTAGCAGCAATACGCATATAATTAGAGGCATTCTTTCAAATATAAAAATAAACCTCACAATTGACAGCAAAATTTTACCTTAAATTTTAAAACATTTTCCTCACACGCCTAAGAGTTTGTGATGTATCGTTGCTACGTTGCAATTAGTAATTAATCTGCAACATTTCCTCCTAAAAATGTTTTGGTGGAAAAAAATTAGTATTCACAAAACTAGAGCATCTGAAAAAAGTGTTTCGAAACGAAAAAAAATGAAATGAAATAAAAAGATTGAAAAGGTGAAAATGACGACGCAGGTCGAAAGTTCGAATTGAAAGTAATTTGTATACTAAGTCTGTGACAAATTTTCATCCCATTTGAGCCCTTTCACTCTGCAAATTGCTGAAAATCGTTTTGCGAGAATCAAAGGGCGTTAGTACACAGATTACAATATCATACAAGGTTTATTTTACAATTTATTTTCAACTATATATCCAATTATTATATAATATTTTTGATCAAGCCAATACGTTTCTCATGTTTTTTTCTATATTCTCTGTTGTAATAATTATAGATTTAGTTCTGTCAATAAGCGCAAGGACTGATATTGTAAGTACCAACAGTAAGTACCAACAGCCGTGAAAAAAACATTAAAAAGAGGGCTAGTTATAGTTTATAAGATAATAATTTGGTCTTTGATAATTACCCAGTGTGTTGGGTATTTCATTGGTTGTTAAGTTCCCTGTTGTACGTCAGATGTTGTTTCAGTTTAATTCCTCACTCTTTTTCTTTGATCTTTTTACTGGTACTATTTAGTTTGATTGTTGATCATTTCTTTGGTCTTCTCTATGAGTTGTTTACTTATTTTGTTGGTCATATATAACCAAATAGTCTTTCAGTCAGTGGCAGATTTCTAAATAGGCTAGGCACGTTATATGTAGCCTATAGCAGCAAATTTTCGGACGCGAAAATTTTTCCCGCAGCCACTAAAAACGCCGTTTCAAATTCACCGTGCATTTATTATATGCATACTCTACTCTCGATAACGAGACGCACGATAATCTCCCATAGCTGTCTCGATATAATATTGTCTGTCCTTGTTTCGAAATTCACTGAATAGCTATGAATCTACATGAATCTACAACTTGAATGAATCTACAAATTATTTTACATTTCTTTTCGCATCTTTGTGGCATACACGATGCATTGGGAGAAACTGAAAAAGAACGATGAATAAATACCACTAAAGAGTTTGTTGTCCTCGAGATGCCTGCAAGGTTGGAAAGATATTCACGATCCTCTGAAATCAGTCTCAAATAATAGTTTAGAGAAGGCGATTACGAAGGAAAAAGCAGAATAATCAAATTTGAAACCTCGTTTATGACTGTTTTTAGTAGTATTCTGAATTGTATCAATGTAGTCAGTAACAACTGCAACAGGACGGTACAGATATTGGATTGGTAATCAATTTGTACAAATTCTTAATTTAATTTATTTCATTTTCCCGTGAGAAGTTTGCAATCTATGAAAAGGAGGCCAAAGCGCTCAATGATAAGCGGAACTTTATGACTGCAAGCGAAAAGCGTACCACAAAGTGAAAGCGACATTTCGATGAAGAAGTTCTATCTGGTGCTAAGGATGATTTCCAAATATACGTATTCCTTAAAATTGTGGATCGCATAATCTCGGAATTGGACCGTCGAAAATGTGCGTACGACAGAGTTTAAAATTTTCTGCGTTCTCTTTAAATTTCGCGACAGTTTAAGAGTCGTTCACATTTGTAAATCCGTTTCTGGTTTCAGACGTTAGTTGTCTGATTCTTGTTATATGCGTTAGTTATCTAATCTGGTGTGCATCCACAGTTCTTTGAAAATCAGTCCTTTTTAATACGATGACTTGATTATAAAAGACGCCTAAACAGTTTAATATATACTGAGTCGTCTTTTCTTGTTGAATTAAGAGGCCGTATGTTTAAAGTTAACCATAAGGGTTTGAAACTATAGTTCCAAATGAACCGTTTTTCTATAATCACGACGTAAATATTCTACTATTAGCTCCGCATTTTATAATGTATTTACCAAGACATTTTTTAGTTCTTTTGGTAATATTGCTTTGGTATGTAAATTTCCTGTAAGTATATAAAGTCAGTGTATAGATGAAAAATTGTTAATTTTTATGGGTGCCTGGATTTCCTTCTGTTTAAGCTTAGCAAACAATGCAAAAATATAAGTTTATTATTGTCAATTGGAAGTGCTTTTACTTCGTTGCTACCACGTATAGTACAATTGCTTAGATTGTGACTATAGTTTCAACCCTTTCGGCCATCTTCAGACATACAGACTAGAGGTTCTACGATTAATATGGGTTCTATTATTGGGGTATTTTAGGTGCCTATATTGAGGCTACGTGGGATTGGACTTAGGGGTGTTAGATGTTAACGTACAAGGGGAGAGATAACAAGACGATAAACGTGAGCAACACACGAGTAACAACGATTACGAGGGAATGGTGCTACGAGGAATTTGATTTAATGGTGTTAGCTGTTAAAATACAAGGGGAGAGTTAACAGCTAACACCACTAAGACCCATCCCTCGTAGCTATAATTCCTCGTAATCGTTGTCACTGTCGTGTTGCTGCTCCCGTTGTTGCTTCCGTTTATCTACTTATTGACTCTCTCCTTGTACTTTAGCAGCTAATACCACTAAGTCAGATCCATCGTAGCCCCAATATGGTCACCTCAAACACCCAAATAATAGAACACATATGAATCTTAGAACCCGTAGTCTGTATGTCTGAAAGAGTTGAAACTATAGTCACCATCTAAACAATTGTACGAAGTAGTACGTGGTAGTTGTAAGTATGTCAAACCACTTCCAATTGATCTCATCATGGAATACCACAAAGTAAAGCTTGACTCAATCAATCGATTTATTATTGTCATTAAACTTGACTTGTCTACTTCTTGTACTTTCCTTTTGAAGGTTTACAAATATAAATGAACCGTTGTTTAGCTATTATGAAACATAAATAAATGAACGGAACTTTAATGTCTTGAGTGAAGCCTGCAGTACCAAACGTTGCATAGTATGTAATAATTGAATCATGTAAATCAGAATCCAACCAGTGGAGCACTGTTTGGAACGATCGTGGATGGCATAAAAGGTCGGAGGGGGAGGACTGGGATAATGGGTTTTCGCATTTTCGAAAAAAAAAACATTTAACGACTTAAATCCAACATACTAATTAGTTCATTACTTTACTCATTCATTCAGTCACTAATTCACCCACTCCTGAAAACATAGTCGATCGTAGGTCGATTGTAGTTCCCGATCGTAGTTCAATGCAAGAAAAGTTGAGAAACTATGATTAAAATATTTTCATTTATATTTATTTAAATATCTTAATAATATATTTCGCTAATTTGAATATTCATTTTGTAATATGTTATTTATTATAAATTGATTACAAAATATCTGTAATCAAATTATGAGTAATATTAATACAAAAAATATTTTTAAAAAATTAGAATTGAAATCGATTTAAATAATAGTATACTCCTCGTATTTCTAAAACTAATGCGAACATTCATTCTCTAATGTGCGCCATTTATAAGCATCGAACGTGCACATAACCTCAATATATCAGACGAGGCAATCGTTATCTGTCGTTGCGTACCCCGTTATACTTCACATTTCTCTTTTCTCCTCAGGCTCTAGAAACAAGTTGCTTCTTTTTTTTCACTTCTAGTATTACTATTAGGCGTTGAAAAAAGCATTAATTAAACTTTTCAATTTTTGATAAAAACAATTAACATAAAAAGATGAAAATTTCTCTCTTGAAAGCATCAACTGCTTCTTTCCGCGCCAGTAATCATTGACCATGAAATCTTTTTTAATAATAAATATACTTAAAAAAAATATTTTTATTCGCCATCAAAGCGTAATATTTTGTTGGTGTAATATATGTATTTTATACCATACCTCTTTTACTAAAGTGATTTAGAAAAAATTTATATGAAATATATTAACCTCCCTTAGATTTTGAATTTACTCAAATATAATAACATTCAGTAAGGTCTTAAGAGCACAACAAAGTTACATTTATAGAAGAAATGTTATATTTTTATTTGATTATTTTATAAGCTGCCCGCAAATACAGGGATCGAAGGTTTCATGAGTAACAGAATTCAAAAATTCTTGGTATTCCGCAAAGCGAAGCATGATATATCGCACTGTTAGAAATTACCCGAAAAGAGCGGCCACAGGCAGCAGCAAAAGCGGATAGCGGAGTCTTCCGTGCGGTAGGCAAATATGCGGACTGGATGATTTATGACTAGGCGAATTCGTGCGTAGGCGAATTAAAAAAGTTCAAGGCAGTCCAACCGTACGGACAGTGGAGTCGTAACTTGTTAGAAATTATCCGAAAGTGAGTCAAGAGCTGTCACAGGCCCCAGCGCAGCGTACAGTGCAATTGTCCGCACCGCAGGCAAATGAAGGTAGAGGGTATTCATGGGTTGGCGACTTCAATAGTTTACGGAAATCTGGTGTGCGAAGCAAGCCAGACTGCCCTTTAAATATTTTCATATGTGAATCAAAAGCATTACAACTAGATTCAAAGAACTCATAAATAACAAAACAACATCGTGGGACTACGAAGAAGACCACAAATGTAAAATGGAGAAATTAAAATTACTACATGAAGCAATGGCGGAACTTCTAAATTTGCCCCCCGCCCCCTCTCTCTCTTCGCAAAATAAAAATGTTGCACCCAATTATTTGTTACAATGAACTAAACAAGATTTCTTACAATTAAACAAACCACCATTTATTTCTTATTTCTATAAAAATTAAACAAACTAGCATTTTATTACAATGATCTAATATTCCGTGTTGATTATGTTAGCCTATGAACCGTTTTCTTTTACTCCTTGATATTTCTCCGAACATGTTTCCGCTTTCCATTTTCTGCTTCCCACTTGAGGATTCAACAAGTCAGTAAGCATATTGACGTACCATCTTTCTTGGTAACATCCCTCGATATCATGGACATACTGTTGAAATTTTTCACCCTGTTCTTCACCGAAGGCTCCCAAGGTTTACGGAAAATAGTAAACCTAGTAGTTACGGAAAATAGTCGACATGGGAGTGTAAGAAATAAACTTTTACGCTTATCTTGTATTCTTGAGCTTTATACGCAGCCAACATGCGTTGTATAATGGTTTTATAATGAGGGTCTTTAGTATTACCCAAAAACTTGTGCACTGCATCTTTGAAGGAGTCCCATGCTTCTTTTTCTTTTTTTTCAATTGTTTCTGGAAAGAGGGGTCAGATAACAGTTTCTGTATGATGGGACCACTAAAAACTCCTTCTTTCAATTTAGCTTCAAAAATTTTTGGGAACTTGGAACACAAATATTTGAAACATTCCCCATCTTTTCGCAGTGATTTACCAAACTGTTTCAGAAGCCCCAATTGTATATGAAGCGATGAATAAAATATTTTCAGGAGGACCCAAGATCGTATTAATGACATTATTTTCGCCTGGCGATAAAGCATTTCGAAGTATCCAGTCAGAATTTGTCCAATGGAAATCTCTGACTGGACTGTTCCACAACCAAAGGAAGCAGGGATATTTCGTATGACCTCCGTGCTGACCCAACTACATGGTTAGTATTTTGAAGTCTCCACAAACCTGTCCTTGATATTTTATTTTCTCAAGAACCATTATCAAATCGTTATAGTTTTCTGCCAAATGCACTTAGTTCTCTACTGGAAGTAATGCAAATGAATTTCCATTGACTATTCAGTGAATAGAGGCCACTCGAGTGAATCATACTCTATTTCAAAACATTTCATTAGCCCTTGAACATTAGTACAAAAACCGAGAAGTTCTCATTAAAAAAACATTTAGTGAGTTCACTATTTAGGTGCCTGTAGTACGAAAACGACGTTCCAGGTGACAACAGGTTTTTATTTTTAAATCTTGACGCCAGCATTTTCTGAAAGGCCTAAATCTCTAACCAGATCATGCAGAGCTCTGTATGAGAAAAACTTGGGGTCCCTCATCAGCAGAATCTGAACTAGATTTGTCCTCGGGAGATAATGTGTTTCCGTCCTTAGAATCACTAAGTATATCATCCAAACTGGAAGGTGAGTGTAGAAGTAGTATTTCGGAGGAATGCGGCACCGGACGAATAACTGAATTAAGGTTTGTGTAAAATATGTTTTTTTTATGCTTTGTATTGAAACTTTTCACATCTACTGAACAGATATAGAAATCGGTTGTGTGGTTTTGCTGTTCACGCCACATCATAGGAATGTCAAAAGGAAATGAATGTTTCTTATCCTTAAACCACAAATGAAGATCTTCTTCATACCTTCTCTGCATGCCGTATGAGGTGCCTAGGCATTGTCCTGATCCCCAAGTTTCAACTTGGGGTACGCAAAATACACTTTCTTCACGAAATTAGTAATGTTTCTTTGTTGATTTTAACAGTGTAGTCACCACAAATAAAACAACAGTTGTTAGAAGAAATAACACAACCTCTAAGAACCATAATATATAACTAAAAACATGAGCACAGTCACACTTGAATGAAAAATGTAAAATGAGTGATATACAGTTACTATTGCAAGAGAACTTGAAGAGGAGTTTTTTGGGTGCAGACCGTTGTCATTGGTCCTCTTATAGCTCCCCCACCCCCCTATCCAGACAATGCATGCAGGGTTCTGAGTCCACTTGTTCCGCTACTAACACTAAGCAAAGAAAGGACACAAGTCATACTACTCGAGCATTTGAAACAGATAAGGTAAAAAACAACAAAACAAAAATAAGCATAAACCGCGTAACCGGGCTACCTTATATAACAATACTTAAATAACTAAATGGTACCTACCTATAACTGAAAACAAAAAGAACTCACTTCAGCAACAGAAACGACATCTACATAAACATCAGCTGACTACCAATAACAACAAAACAAAATGTACAATGTTGAACAACAAAATTTGCAATAAATATTTCATAACTCAATTACAGTAAGTACAGTAAGAATTCCAACAACATATAGTAAAATCAAACACAACAACAGACGAAAACCAACAAATTAAGCAATAGGTTATAGATATAAACCTAACCTAACAAATACTGATATACAATAAAATAATTTATTTCTTGTACTGAGTAAATTAATGTAACACTTTTGCATTTTCATCTGATGATGGTCAGAAGCCGAAACCGGTAGTGAATAAATAAATAAATGTGAAAACATTACAACACAAATCAAAAACCTTGTTACCGATCAAGAACAATCATTATTTCTAGTATTCAATTTCGTGATTTCTCATTCTGCCCTTGTATTTATTTCTAGTTCCGTTTTTCTTTTCCCTCGTTTTCCACCAATAGAGTTTAGGAGCTCTAAAACAACCCACACTATGATCGTTTGGGAGTGATTTACAACCTCTCAAGCAGAATCACCCCATCTTGTCATGTAGACGTAGAGATAAATAGATATATAAAAAATATGTATACTTGGATCGCGTTACATGCATGTATATTTGAACGCATTTTACGTGATTTGAATGCGTTTGCTATTTGCATTAAAATGATCGTCGCGTCGCGTATATTCTTTTTTGTAAATATATAAATTTCAACAAATATAAAAGAAGTATAGAATTAATATAATATAATAATATATTATTTCTTATTCGAAACTCTTGACCATAATATTATAATGAAACAACCTAACAAACACTGATATACCATAAATTATGGTATATCAATTATGGAAATATAAAATTATGAAATATCAGTGCTTGTTAGGTTATTTTTATATATGAATAAACATAACCTAACAAACACTGATATACCATAATTTTATATTTCATTTTTATTTTACTTTATTACCTGTAATATGTAAATTAATGTAATATTTTTTCAGTTTCACCTGGTGATGGCCAAAAGCCGAAACCGGCCCTGAATATATAAATGTAAAACAAGGAAGTACTGTTAATTATAACTAAAAATATTATTGTTTTAGATTTTGAGGGTTTATTTCCTCCCTTCTTCAGAAATGTGCATTAAATATATATAAAATTACTAATACTAAAAGAATCATTTAAAATGATATTAAAAAATATTTGTATAACTTTCAATTTTGATTGATGTAACTTAATAATTATGGAACGTAACTATTTCTTGAAAATTCTGTTTCAATTGTTTTTTTTCCTTTTGTTGCTTTGTTTCCTTTTTAATATTATTTAGTTTGTAAAAAAATATTTTTGATTATTAAGAGCGTGAAAAATATAGTAACACTTCACTTAAAGAACATGAAAAACAATAATACAAATATAACAATTTTAAGAACCGAACGTATTTACAAGATACACTTTTTCTTGAAATGATCGAAATAAATAAACATAAAAATAGACATATTCAAAATTTATCGTTAACGTAACACAAAAATTTATACATAACATAATAAAAAATTAATAACCATAATTTTGTTTGTTTACAAATCATATTTTCGCGGTTAAAATTGATGCGACATGGAAATAGGCCAGTTTTCAGAAAACTCCTTTGATTGTAAAAATTTTCAATTCTTTCGGTCTTACAAAATATTAATAACTTTTAATTTAAACGGTGGTAAAGCGAAAAGAATGTTTTATTAGAGCTAAAGGGTGGCGTTACTCTAACGAGATTGAACATCACTTTGATGTTTTACTTATGAGTAATATCAGTCATATCGACAAATGAAGTTTGTTAAATATACGAATCTTGTCTAATCGAAGCATCGAAGAAACAAACTTCGTAAGTACACAAATAAAACAAACAGGATAAAAATAAAACCGCTGAATTGTTTTAATAATCTATTTCACAAATTAATTATTTATTATTCTGACAATAATGATTTTGCGGGTCAATAAATTAACTATTCATTCAAATATATTCGGCTTACACAGATACAGTTAAGCTTTGCGTGATATGAAAATAAATATATAATTTTCCTAGTAACAGAAGAGAATTTTATTCAATCACTATCTAGTTACTACATAAATAGTAATAGGCTGTGCGATCATTATTTATTGTCCTACAGCATAGATTGACTTGCCAAAAATACAATTTATTTCCAATTAAAATATACACACTCATCATCTATATTAGAAGAAAGAACGAATTAGTTTGTTACAAGTTGTCGGAAAAAATTTAAGTTATTTTCTTGAATATTTGTTAATTAATTGTTCAGAATAATGTACTCAATTTATTCAATAGTTAAAATTTAATAATAGAATATTAAATGCTTACATTAAATGGTTGTTCAACGTAGACACTTGTAAAATATTTGTTCATAAGCGATTGTCTATTTTTGAAGTGTAATAAGTACTAAAGAAAATAATAACTGCGATTATTGAGCGGCCTCACGAAGCTGAGTGTCGTGAAGTATTTATATTTTAAAGTTGAAAACTGGAAACGGAAGAGCAAAGATATAAAACACAGAGGGGGCTAATCCCAGTTTGCACAGACGCTCGACTGTGAAGCCAGTGTGTCTCTCTCTCTAACTAGTTAACTGTCTATTTCTCTCATGCTTTAAGGTCTAGAGTTTTCTAGAACAAGCAAGCTGACAACTAGTACTTATAAAATACTACAGACTTTGCGGTCTGAAGACTCAACCTAACCGACGAGCTCCGAAGAGTAACAACTGTGCTTAGCCAACTATTAGGAGATGAAATAAATGAGTTTCATGAAGCGTCTATCGATGTACGTTTTGTAAATCCTAAGATGCATCTGGGTGATGAACAGGAACGTCTGTCTATCCATTAAACTCCATTAAACATCAATTAATCTATCCATTGTAGTAATCTATTCAGTGAATCTCATTCATTAACTGGCTTTATTTATTTAAGCATAGTCCCGGGTTAATCTTTAATTTATAAAAACTTTTACATTAAAGACTTCAGTGTTTTAATAGTGTAGCCATTTCTGTTGTTACAATATATTTAAATGAAAGAAAATAACATTACATTATACAACAAAAAACTTAAAACAGAACTTTCAACAAATAGTAACGTTCCAGTTCCATAATTATTACAATTATTAAAACATTGTTAATTGAAGTTGCATCAATCAAAATTATAGAAATATGTTTTATTAGTATTTTGAAAGAATTTTTTATTAATAAATATTTCTGAAGAAGGGGGAAATAAACACCCGAAAGGTTAAACAATTGTATTTTTATTTTGAAAGTTGAGAAGTGATCAAAGAACTCAAGAAATTTTTTCAATGAATTGTAGTAATAATTACTATAATTTTTATTAATATAAGTTTAAGATTAAGCAATTTTCTTCTAATAATCTAACATATGATATAGTAACATGGAGATTCGTCCACGTTCCTAGTTAGGTTGATGTAAAAGGATTGAGCATTAAGTACTCACAAATATGATAAATACGTTAAAATAATTAGACGTCATAAAATGTTTAGCCTTATAAATATCATTTTAGATAAGGGGACAGTCATCGGTTACTTACGATAGATCTATTTTATGATCAAACTACGAAGATAAATATTAGTTATTGATTATAACCTATGCTAATTAATTACTTCTTAAACAAATCAATTGTACATAGAATCTATGCCTGTGAATAAAGTCAATTGACCGATGCCATACAGGTGTTATAGAAAATATTCGAAAATACGCTAATGAGATTAATCATGACTAAAAGTATGCATATTGATATTTGGAGGAATACCTGAGATATATAAAAACGGTGCACCCACAGCAGTAAGGGTTATTAATTTTGGGCGTCCGCCAAACGTCGTAATATCCAATTAAGTAGCGAAATAATAATCCGGAATAAAATAATATTAGAATAAAAATTAAATAAAAAATAAAGTCATGTCAAATGAAAGTGTGATAATTTATTAACCATTCATCTAATGTAGTGCTGTACTGAGCATTAATATATTTGGGAATAATTCAGATAAATTAACTTGAGAATAATTTTGATGCATAAAGTAAAGTCGAGTGTAATTGGTAACAAGTTCGTTGATCAAGGAATTAAATGAAAATACAAATAAATAATTAAGAGAATGGTGCGTTACTCTAAAATTAGAAATAAATAGTTTGTGTACAGCGAAAAAATCTGTAAGTACCGAGTTTAACATTTCTTTGATGCTACTGAACAAATCATAAAGTTACTTTTATTCAAGTGTTGATTTATTTTATTGCAAAGCGTTGATTATTTTATTTTAAGTATGGGAATGAATGAACATGTCATTGGATTGCATGTGAACATTTTTAACGACCAATACAATTTGATTAAGTTTAATAAAGTTTTATTTCTGCTGCTTGAATTATTAAAGCTTACGACTCTCGTTAAGGATTCACGTTACCCGTATTTACTCGGCTACGAAAGGCATAATTAAATCTAAATGGCAGGTCCAACGTGGTGATGGATCGGCCTAGTGTTTTATTCTAAATTAAGTAGGCTAACTGAAAATTTTTGATTAGATCGTTCCGCATCACTTATTCAATTAATAACATTGCTAGAAATAGCTAAAGTGCTATCTTATAAAATAACGAAGGAGTCAGGTACCTACGATTATGAGCAGGGGATTGCTACGCTAACACATATATAAGTCCCCTGTCACCCATGACACATCGAAGAGGACAACCCGCCGCTCTAAAAAATACGTGACAATTTATTTATATGTATACAACATTGGCATATAAGAATTCATAATTACATAACACAATTAACTAGAATAATTAAAATGCAAAATAAATTAAAATTCCTCTTAAATTTACACCTTTCTTAAAATTCCTCTTATATTTATATGATTAGGATTTCTTAAAATTTGTCAAGCTTGATCAAGGAAACTTAGGGCTTCGAAATCTGGATAGCTATCATTTCATATTTTTTAAATAAAAATGTTTTGGAGGTTGATTACTGTGTTTCAATTCCTGTATTTCTTAATTTATGTGATAGAATTTGTTCATATTTTCTCATGTATTGTTGGAACTTCATATTTAATAAACAACGGCTTACAGTGCGCATCATATTTTCAATTACTTATTATTTTAATAATTTTTTTAATGTATAAAAAAACGTTCAGTTTTGCTGCGCACTCCCAAATAATAATTCCGTATAACAGACATAATTTTATACGAGGATAATAGAAATTCTTAATAGTTTCTGTTTAAAAGACTATTTAAAATTTTATCTGAAATGAGAACCATTTTTTTTAACATCATTTCAACGTTCCTGAGATGTTTTCGCAGTGCTTCCATGTTCCTAGTGATTGTGTTTCTTACTTTTGGTATGGAAAGTACTTCTTTCCCAGTTATTACAAATGACGTGTGGTCGCCGAATTACTAGACCGATGCTTCATTTTATGAATGTCCGTAATAAGATTTAGTGCTGGATCGTTAGAATAAATTAAATTAAATAAAACAACTAGGAAAAGCCTTATCGTGGATTCACTATTATGTCTCCTAGTTTGGAAACGTTGTGTAAGCTGACTTGCTTGCCTGTGTAAAAGATTTAATCTATTAATGTGCAATGTCACGAATTTCGTGCCATTGTTTTAAGGAGCAGTTCATGATCCAATTTTAGTCATGTGAAAATAAATTCTCCGTCTTTATTTCATATAAACTTCATCATCTACTGATATTAATGTAAACTTCTTGTTTCAAAAAAGCTCCATTGGTTGATCTGTCACTTTTAAATTCTATAAAAAGACTTCGGCTAAATCCCCGTCATTAATAATTTCCTTACTTTCATTAGTTACTGTGGACATGCCATTAGAAGTATGGCTTAATTTTCAGGTTTCTTAAAAATTTTTCATATATATGATCCCAAACGGTGATCCAATATATCCAGGTGAAATAGGTGTATAGTTATAAACTTTTTTATATGCGTTAAAAAAATCGTCAAAAGAAAACATCCTATCGGCCTACGGCAGAAAAACAATTCCATCCATACACCTCCTTACTGCAACGAACTTTTTCCTAACGGAGGAAAAGTTTTCGGTTAGTTTAACAACGTAACGGAAACTCCATCGAAATGATTACGAAAGCAAACGACACATATACATGCATTCATCCAACTCTCGCACGTAGATCGGCACGTATCAAACAAATAAAACGATAGAGGAAATATGAGAACCAGACAAAGATAGGAGCTAATGCACTGCTGATCATGTTAGAATGTGTTTGCTGGGCCAATTTACAGTTGCTTCGTTGAATTTAGTTTTCTATCGAAAGTTTTCATCTGAAACTTGGGAGAAAGATGTAAACAAAAAGTGGCTTAAATATTTATATGTATGCATAGAAGTGTAAGAAAATTAGAAATCACATTCATGTCATAGATACTTAGAGCTATAAAAATGTATTTTAAGAAACAAAATGTTTTAAAGATAATATACATGACGATTCGCTAGAAGGAAAAGTCCAATTTATTTCAGAAGCACATATAGCTTAAAATACTGTTATTATTAACCATCAATGCACAACAATTTCAGAACGCTACATAATAAAGCCAGAAAATCTTTGCGATCTCAATAATGGGAAGAGTACTGAGTGGCTCTTACCGAATATAATAAGGCAATTGGAAAGTCTAAGCAAAGCTTCTGTGGAAGTGTGAACAAAGTATCAACAATGGAGATGAAGTCCTAGGTGAAGCATATTCTAATTGCATGGGTAATCTGCAAAAGCCAGACGGCAAGCTCACAGAGAATGCCGAGGAAACGTTACAGTTGCTAATGAGCACTCGCTTTCCTGGGGGGGGGGCTCTATATTGATGACAATGAACTGGAGAAGGCCAGAGCTATAGCTATAGTGGTAGCATTGCCCTCTAGAACCCGTCAATTAGCGAATAGAATATTGTCACGGTTAAAAATGGCGACGATGAAATAAGCTCGCTTTTACAATACCTCATTTAATTGTGTATGGGATCAGAAAATATTATAAACTTTAGTAGAGCAAGGATTTTCTAGTTAAATTGGGTGTAACTATAAATAAATACACGTACACTTTATTTATAAATCAATAAACGTATCTCTCATACGCTCTGAAGCAAGTTTATTAAGTATTTAGTTATTAACTCTTACTTCTTTAAAACTGTGAGGTAGCTTTAGATAAGCAAGTACGGTCCGTGGCTTTTAATTAAACCGTAAAACAACTAAAGTCAACAATAAAACCCTGGCCAGTTTAAACACTCTCTTTTACCAAATTAACTACTGTTACCTTGGTAAAACATTGGTTATATAGGGTTTATAAATTTATTTATGGAGTAAAAGAAATATCGATTCAAATGAGTGCGTTAAATGCTGCTGGCAACGCAACTTAATTTACCATTCATATTGTAACATCCCAATAACATTGTAACAAAGTATGTTACAAGACATAGAATAAATAGTCAGAATAAATGAGTTATATAAAAGTACTGCACTGGGCCGCCAGACTGTGTGGATGGATAGTGTCACGAAAATAAAATGTCGCGGAATGACCACACACAAACCTGTGCCGCAGAGTAAAACTTTTGCGAGGCTCACGTCTATAAAAGCGAGATTTTTAAGCATGTAAAATCAGTTCCTTGCGAACTCGAAGACAGGCCGTCTAGCCAGCAGTCAGCAGTAGAACGACCAGCCAAGCCAGTCAGGCCGAGACCATGGCAAAGCGACAACCAGCGGCTGACGCGAGACAATAATATTTTTGGTGAATAATTTTTATATATCACATACTGTTTGATAGATTGCATGTATGTCTTGAATAACTTTGTTTCTTTTTCACACCTTCACCAACCTACCTCCTATTCAACTGAAAGTAACGTCGACGAATTACGAGGCGCTACACAGTGATTCCTTTCTGCACCAATCGCTAGAGTGTGTAATACTGGCTTATGCTGGTCTTAACCACCTGACCATATTAACATCAACGTATTACGAGGTGTTACTTGTCATACGGTGGATGTTCCACTGAGGTATTTAATTCTTGATTATTCTAGTTTTAGTCTCTTGACAACAGCAACATCGACGTAATACGAGGTGTTGCGGGTCGGCAATAATTTATTACATACCTTCACTGGGATTAATGGTTTTGTCTTACATTGGTGTTGATCACCGTAGCGTCGACGTATTACGAGATGTTACTTGGGTGTATAACTCCATTTTACGCGGCAATAATAACATCAACGTATTACGAGGTGTTTTGCAGCTTTAGTGATTTCCAGCGTTCATAAAGACTATATTGTTTTATTTATGTACCAGGATAGTTAGCTTTACACCTTACCCCATTCCCAGTTGTATGATACCCTGCTGTTACATGCTTCCTACATTAAAAATGTTTTATTATTAATATCAAGCTGTTTTAATTTTGTTTTGTGATTAATGTTATTACACTTATGTACTGTTTTGTTATATTTGCCGTTTGACTATATTGTTTTATTTATGATAAAATTGCTGCCGTTTTGTTGCGTCATGAAATTAATTTAGAATTTATTCTTTTGATTATTATTGATATTTAACGGAATATATATTTTTTTTTCTGTTTGAATTGTCTATAAAGAATAATAAACGGTTTTGTTAAAACTTTAATGCTGTTTGACTCACTAGCATAAAGTTCAGGTTTCAGCTGCGAACCAGAACAAGAACCCCTGGTTAACTCATAAAACTGGAGATTATGTGTGTTTTCAATAAGCGACAGAGTATCGGGGACAATAACATCAGTTCCAGCGTTCGGTCTCACGTGAAACTGACCTGGCGCCCGACGACATATTTCCTAAGAGCGGTTTTATTCTGTAATTATTAGGGATTTGTTTGCTGCATTCTGTGACAAACGCTAAGGCTACCCATTAGCAGCGTGGCGGATGGAAGTTTCGTGCGTCAAGTGTGTTACCATATTAGCATAGTACGTCACAACATAACAGAAGTTATTTATTAAATAAGTACAACTAAACCTGGATTGGATCACTACATAGATATTAATAAATTGTACGGCAATTATTTATTGTACAGGAGTACATGTTTATCTCCCAATAATAAGTGTATTGTAACTAATCAACTATTTATTTTCTATGTTTCTTCAAATTCTATAACAAGTTGGAAATTTTCCATTTAGCCGGTTGTTTCAGCGAGCCTTGGAAATACGCCAGCAAGATTTAAACTTCTGACTATGTATCACGTTCTACTTATAGAATGTATTGTTTATATTGGAATTGAAATGAGTCTATAAGTGTTAAAATACATTTTATAAACCCTCTACCTGTGATCTTCTGTGCTGAACCCAAGCTGACAGGCCAGAGGAGACTGAAGTCTAGCTAACAGTACAATTCTGATCTATGTTTTCATTGTAAATGAATTTACGAATGCGTTTTATAAAGGAATAGTTGAAATCAAAGTTAATTAAAAATAATCGTGGCTAAACTCAATTTATTTATGAATATCTGTCTGTTTAGCGTTATATCCTCTAAGAGTTTGACTATTTTTAACATATACAGTAGGACCTCGCGAATTTTATACGATATTTGGTTTGATGTGTTGAACTATGCGTATTTAAGATATATACATTGAAATATTGAGAATTTAAATTGTCTCGCATTTCTAACGGAGATAGTAGAGAGGACATTGAAAACCTGCAACCCATTGAAATCTCCATGGGGAGATCGTACTTTTGTTGCAGCAATATAAAGATGCCTGGACGACATGTCGTTACACTTTTGTTTACAAATTCAGCTTCATGCTTGGATATATGCTAATCAACTTGAAAGAAGTAAGCATAGTCTTTCACTAAAATTAAATAAGATAAAAATCGTATATTTGTATAAAATTATTTCTAAGTCATCTGTATTCGAGAAATCACGAATATAACAATTAGGATAATTTTAATTTATACAGAAAATCGTTGAATTGCTGAAGCAAATATTAAATCCTCTCAATATTGGGATTTCGAAATTTGAGAAGGGTTATTCCACGAGAAAGCTAGAATAGGTACTTCAAATCATGACTGTATGGAGGACTCTAATATCATCTGAATTGTGTTAGAGCCTTTCGCAGACATTGCTGACATGTTGTTATTTGTTTTTATGCGTCCTGTTTTAAACTGCATATTTTTGATAACATCGTTGTATCTTTTGTAGGTTTGTAGCAAGCTGTCGTATGATGTATAAATTTTATCAGTCTATTATTTGAGTAATTCAGAGAATACCTTAAAGTTACAACACTTTACACACACAATCACTAAGATAGAATAGTTTGATGAAAGTTATTACGAAATGGAAATTTGCTACGAAACTACAATTTAATTAAATATTTATCGTTTACAATATGTTATGAGTATCGGCGATTTAGAGTAGAACAAAACGCATTCAACTATGCCCATTAGTCAAATAGAGAGTGATACTAGAAACGTTAAATTATACATGAAAGATTAAACAACTTCGACGTTGTAAATCTGTTTATATAAACATTCATTGAGGTTACAACAAATAGATTAAATTTTATATGTGAAATAACATGAAACTATGTTGAGTTAATTAAACAAACACTTCTGCAACCCAAAATTAACCACATTGCATAAATAGTAATGTAAATATTAATTTCAAATGACTTAAAAATATCAATCAAGAAAATGATACTCAACGAGAATGATTGACGAAAATGAAAATTTAATGCAACAAGAGGCATTTATAGAATGTGACTATTAATATGAACTACATTACGATACCAGAAGTTTGTTAAAGCTTCTTTCGACTTCAAGTTTCATAGAACTTCGAGATTTCACCAAGTTTAACCAAAGCTTGAATAGAAATGGCTAAACTCTTCAATCTCTAAAGATATAATAAGTTAAATTAGAACCAAAACTATGCTTGAATAAATAAATCCATTAAATTTACGAATGCTTAGACAGACGTTCCTTTTTGTCAGCCACGAGCATCTTAGGATTTATTCGTTCGATTACACAAAACGTATGTCGCTGGTACAGAGAGGAACAAAACGAGAACACTAACATCCCTGACTGGATAGAAGAACCGGGTATACTTTTTAAGGAGGTACAGGCCGCCATACAAAAACTGGGACGAAACAAATCCCCAGGCATAGATCAAATCACTGCAGAGATCTTA
>WYDF02263697.1:0-14294 GCA_009867245.2 Adranes taylori
ATGTAAAATAAATCTACCAAAATTTTGCGAAACATACCGATTTTATACGAACGCTTTATAGAATTTGTTACGTATGAGCGTTAGGCCAGCTTGGCACCCGTTTGAGCCGCAAGCGGCCCGTGGGCCGCACGTTGGAATACGTTGCATTAAGGAGTTTAATTTTTCCAAAAAAGTGATTTTCATATGACATTGCGTGCGCCTCGGGTCTCACTGATGTAAAAGATATATATGCCAAATTTCAAGAAGATTGGATAATATTAAGAGGAACACTTCTATCTCAAACTTCTATCTAAAAACTAAACACTCAAACTGTGTTTAGTTTTTAGTAGCTCGCCTCCATTCAAAGGAACAAGTACTTTTAGTTCTTACTTACCATCACAAGGAAATGCAAGAAACACTTTCGCATGCTGCTAAATCTAGCAGTACTAAACTACAGGAAGTGTGTAAAAAAGCAAATATCCCTGTTAAGATGGAGGAGAATATCCGTGATTGCCATACAAAAGCTGTATAAAGAATAGCAAAATATGGGTAAAGAGAAACCGGCAAACACGGATAAAGCATCGTCGGGTTATTTGACATTTCCCGGCAAAATGTGTTGGACATAACTAGCGTACCACAAGAAGACAAAAAATTTCTTAGGTCACAAAGAGAAGATGGTATCAGTTCGTCAATGAATGGAGTAGACAAGATCTTCACCTCGAAAATAAGAACTAGTATACAAAAGAAGTCAAAAATGATCTATATTAGAATAAACATTATAAAGCTATCGCTGAAATTAATCAGACATTTATACTGGAAGGTTTATCTTCCATCATCATCAGCACTTGTCAAAGAGGCCGAGTTTTCGCTTCCAGCTACGAAAAAAATTACGTTCAAGCCCTAGATTAAAATCTCTTGATCAGACACTCACGTCTACTTGGAATCTAGAACAGCTCTCTATTCGACAAGCAAACACTTCATTTATAGCAACTGCAAAGATGTTTCAAACGATGTTTCAAAAGATGTTGCCACGATGTTTCAAAAGTTTCCGTATCTCCAGCTACCGTTTACTAAGCTCGGGTAATAAAATTCTCATTTGGTCTTGCATTGGGATAATAGACTGTTGCCCTTGGGAGTATCAAAACTTTGGAAGATAGAGTTGCAGTTCTACTGACTGGCCAAATTTGTGAGCAGATGGCTGAAGTAGTTATTCGGGAAGTGAACCGATTTGGGCTATGTGACAATATCATTCGTATATCTTTTGATACTACAGGACTGATCCAAGGGGCTTGTACTAGAATTAAAGGTAATCCGGACGAACATTGTTGTGGTTGGCTTACCGTCATTACACCCATGAACTAATATAGAAAGGAGTGTTCGCGGTGTGTTGCGGTTATGTGGTCCTGACGTTCAGATTTTTCAAAAGTTCCAAAGTTTGTGGGCTTCACTTGATAGGAAGTCATATATGACAATGCTGGGCAAAGAAAGTCCCGTACAAGGCTTTCTAGAAGAACGACGACTGAAAATTCTTAACTACATCCAAAATGTTCCACAAGACGGAAGTCGTCCAAGAGAAGGCTAAAAATATTTATTACAACTGTCAATGTGTACTTAGGAGGTTGATCTCTAAATGACTTCAGATTCAGGATACCAGGGAGCTCGTCTATAAGCAAGGTGATTGGCAATGGCAATATATGTACTTAATAGTGTCCTCTTCACTAAACAGTTAAATGTTTCTCAATGAGAATTGAAAGAAATGAAACGGGTTGCACATTTTGTCAGCCTCATATATGTTCGCTTTTGGCACGAGGCAATTGTAAGTCGATGGTGTCAAAAGAATGATTTGGATATGCTACAGGTTATGAGCGTGTACCGAGATGCAGACATCCAAAAACATGCTCTCACAGTTGCTGAGAGTCATCTTTGCTTTTTTTGGACGAACGTGTTACTCAGGCTAATAAGGAAAATATGATTAAAAATGTAGAAACCAAACCTGCAAAGAAAAAAGAAATGAAATAATTAGATGGTAAAAACCTAGTTTTGAAGGAAAAGACCTGAGCCATTTCGTTAGTAATAAAACAAAGATGTTCTTTAAATTATTTGGAATCACGACGTGCAGAATGCAGCAGTGATTCTCTAAGAAGTTATGTGAACGTTCCTAAGTTGGTCATTGATACCGCAGACAGAGGAATTGTTTGGATAAAAAAGTTTAACCAATCGGTCATGGACGAAGAATAAAAACAATTCTTGTTGAGGATAATCGAGCATCAGAGAAATGTCGTCACCAGCCGAGCAAAGAAGGGATTACGTCGTTCAAAGTTGAGCTATGTAACACATGTTTTGCCAGTCGCCCTACCTATTAAACTTAGTGCTTAGTTTAAATTTTATTATTTTTAGTTTGTGATTTCTAGTTTTCACAATAAAAGAAATTAACATTGAAAAATCGTTTTGTGTCTACTTTTACAAAACTGATCCAAGTTTGCAACTTCAAAAGATCATTCAATCTTCTTGAAAGTAGGTATATATATCTTTTACATCACTGAGACTCGGAGCATAAGCAAAGTCTGCAAAAATTTTACATTTTATTTTTTGTCTTACAAAATGAAACAGTCTAATATACATACTGCTTTACTAAAATATTTAAATGGTATATATGCAATAAAAATGTTTTTCTGTATAACCGAAAGTATTACTGCGAAATATAGTATTGTTTTATGTGCCTCGTATAGTAATTTTCTGACGTGCTTTTTACATTTCAAACCAAACACATTCTCTTGTATGTTTTTAATCATTCTGTAAAGTTTACATAATGTAATACGTTCGTCTGTATTTAATTATAACTATATATCGAGCTCTAATTTACATATCCATCAAAAACAGGTTTGAAAGGGTTACGCCGAAAATAATGCAATGATTGAAGCTGGCCATTTTGCATCAGTCATCCGCATACTATTTGATAATTGTCGACAATTAATAACGCTGAAACTATATGTTTCAACGATGCGCCATTGAAACCATCCGAGAGCGACTGTCATTGTTATTTTAAATAGAACCGTTTATATTTGCATACGGAACATACTTAAGAGGAACTCAAAGATATCTCAAAACTCTATAATATAATCAAGTGTGAGCTCTGCAAATTGAGTACGAAAATTGAAGAGCACTTAACGACATCTACTGAATAAAGTATATGTAAAGTCCAATATATAATATAATAACACAATATATGAAATGAATATGCTAGTATATTTTAAAGGTATCTACAAACCAACATCGTACAAGTAACTACGTACACAATAATTAAATTATTTCACGTCTGAGACACTAATATTAATTCGTTATGACCGGTTTCAACAATCCGCTGATTATCTGATTAAGACCCAAAATGTATTTTGTAGTTTAGCTTGTTAGTGGTTTTTATTTTATACTTCTTGTATCTCTCTTTTGAAACACGAACCAAAGCTTGTCGTTTTATCATATTATTTGCAATATTTTACTGCACTTTGTTAATCTTCTTCTTTCTTCTGCTTTCTTTTCTTTGTGTCTTCTGGCCAGTGGTGCATTAAACAGTAAGAGGCCGCAAGAGAAACCCCAAGGTCTTAATATCATTTCATTAGGGTCTGAAGAAAATTACGTTTTCTGTATATGTCAAATAATTATATTTTGTTGTCCAAATATCATATACCATCAGTAAAGATAATAAAGAAATAGCAATCAAAACAAAGTGTTTACACGTATAATCAATTTAAGTGGACATCAAGGGGCAAAAAATTCTATAGATGACGTGGGGCAAATGCAGTTTTGAATGCTCACTTATGATACTTTTTCAAACTGGCAACACCGGTGTCAAAAAAATTGAGCTTATTGCCACGTGGTTAGCATTTTGGTGAAAATGTGATTGGCTGTGCTAAGAAATAAATGTTATTTAATTATTTGAACAAGTTCGAACAATTCAGCTATCCCAAAACCTAAGTAATTCTTTACTGTTATTCTATCGGAACTCAAAGTTTCAAAAGAACACGTGTGAGCCATGTGTACCATATATAAAAGATCAATTAAATTCAATAGAATTGATACCCAACTGTTACAAGACAAGGAAAAACAAGAATGTTACTGGAGAGATGTATTAAAAAGACTTGTAGTAACGATAAAATTATTGTGTCTCTTTGGATCAGGATATAGGGGTCAAGATGAAGGCATAGATTCCAATAGGAAAGGAAAATATTTAACCTGCTTGGAATACTTAAGCGAATACGATGAGTTTTTAAAGTTACATATACAAAAGTATCCCAATCAAGGACAAGGGAATGTTAGCTATTTATCTCATAATATTTGTGATAAATTTGTAGGTCTTATTGGTATTCAAGTAATAGCGGAAATAATTGGAGAAACCAAATCTGCGAGTTATTATAGTATAATTGTTGACTCCACTCCCGATGTTTCGCATGTCGATTAACTAACCTTAGTGATAAGATATCTTTCATCATGTGGTAATACAAAGGAAAAATTTGTGGAAATCATTCCCAAAGATAAACATTGTAACATGCTCTTTTTTTGATCATGTTAGTTTAGGTCAGAACATATCAAAACTGCCAGAAGTATTTATGTGATGATATTGTGGAAGGAACCCTCATGTTGTTTTTTGTATAATCATTTGCGCATAAAGCTCTGTATTTGTAAATTAAGCAGTGTTACTGTGATCGAGGAATTCTTAGCATTGTATAGATCTTGGCCAGCAATTTGAGACTGGTGTATGGCTATTAAATAAAGACGACTGATTGATTTTATGTTGTTAGTCAGAGGGGCGGGTAATTCATTAGTTCTTACCTAATTAGAGTTTTTCTTGGACGTAGTATATTTCGTTTAGTTGAATCCTCTGTTATTTTAAGTGATTGTTTTCTCCCAATATTACTGCGAGTGCTGAACCATAGTTGTAATTATAATGCTGTTATATGAAGAATCCGTAATGAACATTGATAGAATTAGAAGCTAGTATTAAAAGGAAATCTTTCTGTATATTTATCAAATTAAGTAGATTACCTTCTTTAAATGTGAATTTATTACTAATTGATTCGTAAAGAAGTTGTCGTGATATTCTGAGGTCGGATTAGTTCGTAATTATGTAGATCTTATTGTAATTCTTCGAAGCTAGCGTTTGCAGATTAGTAAACATATTAGTACTTACATATGTAATTTTTGTTAGATATTATTATTATTGCCGCTTGATTTGCGAACCTGTGTGTCGCGTTATCGTGAGTAGCTGGAAGTAGACCTCTTAGTTTTGTCAGCACCGGTGATTGTGCGAATTCCCCTTGTGTATGTAAGTTATTTCCTGCAGTGTTTTTCCATTGTCGTCATTTCGCGCTGGCAGAAAATTGTGGATTTTTAGTCAGAAAAATGAGTTAGATGTTGTGGCGATACCTCAGGTATTTGGGAACGGTACCTTTCCGTGTTCCTGGTTTTCGTTATCGTTGAGTCGATGTTTGACTAATTGATTTTTGGAGAGGGAATAATTTTTGGATAGGGCGGAAATAGGCCATTTTCTGGAGACTTGGTAACTGACTTTTGTCCGTAGCACAAACGAAAATGCTGCGGGAATTGATAGGGATTACAGGTAAAGAGTAGAAAACGGTTGTTAGTGTAGCGTGTAGCGATTAGTGCTCAATTCAGCTTATAATATGATTTGGTAAGTTGTGAAATTCGTTGTCCCACATAGCGTGCTTATGACCATTTAAACATTAAAAGGCAATACGATAGGGACATGGTTTAGTCCTGCAACGTTAGCTCATCATTCTGAATATCAGAGGAAGTCTTGCATGGGTACTCCAGCATTTTAGTATGATAATGCGGTCTTTTATACATTAGTTTTTGTCGTAGTTCTACTGGTGGCGTACGTCTGGTCCTTGGTTCCTGTGGAGTCTGGGAGCTGGCTAGTCGATTACGTCATTGGACGGTGGTGACATAGGCAGTTTGGGAGGTCTGCGGCCGGTTTCGGTAACACCAAGTGGAGTTCCACACCAGGTGTTGCAGCCATCCTACGCTAAACGCACGTGGTAGCTTAGCGGAGTGCAGATGTAGCAGAAGCAGTTTATGTAGTTGAGGGTCTTAGGTTTACTATCAAGTTGACGCCTGATCCAGCTTGCTGCAGCCGGTCGCTGATGCTTAAGTTTTGTTTAATTGAAAGTTTTAGCTTAGTTAATCATTTTATAGTATATGTTTTTGATGAACATTTAAATGTCAGCGCCTCACACATAATTCCACTTTTCAAGTATTATTCTTTTTGATCCGTGGATTTCAGATTATCTCAGCCCGTTTTACTAAATATGTTTGAGATGTACGTAATTTATATTACCATCAGCTGTTAAACATCCTTTTATAGAAGCACTGATTTTGCCCTAATCTGTTAAAATAAATAATATTTAGGCATAGGTTACTGTTGCTGATTGAAATTAATAAATATATCAGGCGCTTTATTTTGTAATGTAGATTCTTAAGCCATCACTAATAATATAGCTTGTGGTCCTATTTGGCGTTGTAATTATTCTCGATTTGTGTGAGAGCCTAAAACTGATATTAATGAACTTTTAAGATAAAAGATGCTGTATCATTATTATTCTTTTATTTTAAACTAAAATGCTAATTAACAAGTCACTTATATGTTTTAATATGTAGTCCAAGTGGATATTAGAAACTGTCAAGGACAATCATTTGATAATGCTTCTCATATGCCTGGGAAATACTTAGGTTTCCAAGTACATATTAAAGAACATAGCCCAAGTGCAGTTTTTTATTCCGCGTGCTAATCATTCCTTAAATTTAATTGGAAATCTGTCTGCAGAAAGTTGTAGTGCTGCAATTCAGTATTTTATATTTGTGCAGAATTTATTCCCATTTTTTCTTCGTCTGCATCGTTGGAAAATTTTAATCAGGAATCTAGAAATATATAAGCACATTCCGTCTGAGTGAAAAGAGTTTCTAACAAAAAATGGTCAGGAAGAGCAGATGCTGTGTTAGCTATAAAACTTGATTTCACCCATATAAAAGAGGCTTTAATTGAAATTTGTAATTCAGAAGAAGAAATAAAAATGGAAAAACTCACAGGCTACAAAAGAGAAAAATGTTTTTTGATGAAAACAAAGAAATTGGAAATGAATTTGCAAAAAGAGAAAAATGAATTAGTAAATTCATTTTATTTCCTATGTGATAACACCAAGGCAGAACTATCTCAAAGAACTCAGGCGTATGAAGATGGTGTAGCTGTAGAGCCTTCTCGAATATTTTTTATTGCAATTTATCATAAGAAATATTAGAAAACTCGATAAATAAGTTGATTGATATTTACAAAAATGACATTGATCTTTGTACTTTTGAAGATAAATTTGATCATTAAACTAAATTAATTAAACCTTTATTGGCATAATAATAATAATAAATACATCTATAATACAAAGAATTATCATATATAAACTAAATAAAATTCAATATAATTGCTTCGTACTAAATGCTAAATAAACTAAACCCCATTCACCCTTCAAGGATTGGGGAAGGCATTTACCCTTAACTCATCTATTCCTCCATATACGCGCCTCCCTGTTTCATTCATACCTTAGTTTCCACAATTTTCCTACTCGACCTAGTCTTTTCCATTCTCTTATTTCATTCCTTACACACATCTACTCTACACTTATTCATTATTTTTCCTTTCTTTATTTTTTTCATTACTTCTCTCCTCTATGATTTCCATCTCCCTTCATTTCCCTCTTCATCGTCCATTTACTTTCTTTTATTTATTTCATACCTAACTGTTTTCATTCATTCCAATCCTTTTCCTTCTTGTCCTAAACATATCCTCTCGTTTTCCCCCAACTCCGTTTCTTTCTCCCTCCACACTATCCCCGCACATTATTTTATCCAATGATTCCATATTTCTCCTGTCTTTTCACATATCCTACAATCTATCAACCGGTACTTATTTCCAATCTCCTCATTCCCACATCTGAACCTTGAAATCGTTCTTTTGTCCTCACATCTCAAACCTGATAATAAATATATAGCCATAACCTCTTATTCCCTAATACACATATACCTATTATTATACTTACTTTCACCTATTCTACTATCTCTCTCTTGCCTTTCCACATCTCTCATTCTTTGCAAAATCTCATTCATCTCTTCGCTCCCACACATCATCTTCTACCACCGTTTTCATCTTCCGAATCTTCCAATCTTCCAAACCATCGAATCTTCCTATTAACATTTGTTCTATACCTAATCTATTCGTTGTCACTTCTATTATTCTCTCCTATTTGTATTTCTTCCAAGTATAACTTGGAAGAAATACTTCAAATTTCTTCCAACTACCCGGCATATATACTATATCGGCCGCATATGTAAGATACCATACTTTTATTCTTCCAATCTTCATCCCATTCACTTGTCCCTTCTCCAAAACCTCCGCCAAGTCTAACAATTATGTATTCAACAGAGAAGTATTAAGTGGGGGCAACCCTGCTTTACTCCCATCCTTTTGTCTAAAGCCAACCCGATACACTATCATTCACTTTGGCTCCTACTTTCGTGCCCTCATACAATTCTTTTATCATTCTTACCAATGCTCTAGAAATCCCTATCTTCTCGATTCTTGCCCATAATCTGTCCCTATCAAATGCCGCTTTCATGTCAACAAACAGCAGATACCACACCTTTTTCTTTGCTATCTCTCTATTTATGATATAATTTAATATGACAATATTATCAGCCGTCCTACTACCTCTAAAAAAATTCATTCTATATAGGCGAGAAAAGCTCCCTCTCCCTAATTTCTTCTTCCAAGCTCCGATTTATGGTCTTGGTATACAAGTAATACAACCCACCCATGACTATCACTCTCCTATAACTGTTCACATCCATTCTGTTTCCTTTCTTATACACTAGCACTATTTGTCTTTTTTCCATTCTTCTGGCGCTCTTTCTTCACCTTTCCATAACCTATTTGACCCTCAAGTTGTACCTTTCCATATCTTATTCATCCCTCTAACTAGCGCACACAACTCATTTTTAATATTTCGCAACTTAATTGAATTGTCTCGTATCTAAGGTAGAGCCAACATGTAGAGCTATTGAATCTGAATTGAAATACTTTTTCATATATTTAGGTTTTCATTCAAGAGAGCGCAAAAAGGTATGTATGCAATTGTAAGAAACAATTGCAAAGCACAACCCGACCGATTTAAAGTAGGAGAGCAAAATCGTCGAGCGCAATCCGGTCTATTCTTTTTAGGTTCGCCCTATACCGTTTAAAGGTACCGTTGAAATTACTTTTTAGAAATTTATCTTGGCAACTTTAGTTATAACTATTTTTTTTCAATGCTCTAAATATTCTGCTTTTCCATGTTCAACTTTAGGCCATACTTAATAGAACACTCGCTATATATCGTTATTAAATATTGGTATAATTTATAAGATCCTTTATTATTACGAACGCTAAATATTTTTGGAAGTTAGTTGACTGAAATACAGAAACATTAGAGAATGATTGTATAGTTACTTATAAAGATATAAAGTATCTTGAATAAATGATTTTTTGGGCAACAGGAAAAGAGATAAATTTTGGGTGCTACTATAGCGTGCGATCTATCCACTATTACGTGCGATCTACCGGCTGTGTTTGCGATCTACTCATAGCAGAGTGGAGTTCTCAGTCTACGCTATGCGTGCGGGATGGATATTTACAAAATAAAAAAAAAACAAAAATAAACAGCGTCAAATTTAATACACTAGGTATATACAAATGAAATGTAACAGTCTATAAATATGACGGATATCCTGAAGAAAATTTATAAATACGTCTTTCCGTAGTTTCCTACAGCAAAAAGTGTCGAGTTATGATTGTAAGTGTTGAACCGGGACACCACTCCTTTCATTAATTTGTTTTTGGAATCTAGCCAACTGCGCTCGATCCGTTGAGTATGTGCGCCTATCCATGAGTTAATCCTTAACCTCAATTTAACTTCCCTTATTGGAAGCAATTATTGGAAGCAAGGAATTCCGAGCATGCCGCTCCACGTAAAAGTATCGGATATCTCTCCAAGTACACGACCCGAATACCCATTTCCTTTCCACCCTTTGCCCATGGTTGCGACGATTTTCAACCTCCGCGTCGCTGTTTTCGGATTCAGGTTGAAAATCGCCGTGGAGGAGTGTGTCACGATAATATTTGCGACGCCCAGAATAATACGCCTCGTATATTTGGGCAGGATCGTTTTGAACTCTAAAGCTTCTGAACTCTAAAGCTTCAAATTATTTTGTAGAAATTTCTATTTGCAATATTTGTTATGATTATTTTTACAAAGTTCACAATATAATGCCTTCCAGGGTCATCAGGGGGACACTCGGTATATATGTTTATTAAATATATACGAGAAGATGGCCTGGTAATTTTTTTAATAAAACAACGACTACTTAGTATAAATATTGAAGTTAAGCTTAATTTAATCGTATTTATATTAAACCGAAAATAATAATGTAATTTTTACCTTTTTAAATTTTACATTAAGGGGTAATATCTAATTTATATTAAACAATGAATAAAACTTTATTCTTTTGTCTGAATACACGCTACTTCCAGTTAAGGGCTTTTTTCGATAAAGCGTATAATTGCTAACAATAGGGAATGCTGATCAGGAGCCATACGTAGAACTTTTATGCCAAGAATATTTTATATTTAAACGGAACTATATACGAAATATCATGTAAATAAGAAATGATATGTACAAAATTAGTTCAATGGTTGAGTGTCTACAATTTTGTAGCTTTCTTTTAAAAATAAGTGTAAAGTTCCGCAAATGATGGTCACTGTGCATTCAGCAAGTGAAAAAGTGAAGGTACGAACAGAATGACCGCTATTTGTGTTACAAACCTAACGGTACTTTACAAAATTTGTTGGGAATAAATAAATGAAGATGGATTTCGGTGAATCAGTTTTATACATGTACCTACCTTTTATATATAATATACCGGGTGGTTATTTTGACACCACTTTTAAAAAACTAAACTAGTCGACAATGATACATTTTCATAAACTACTTGAATGAAGAGGCGCCAGATCTAATTGATTTTGAATGTAGAATTCCTTTCGCCGAGCTTCCATATGAGAAAATGAAATAACTCTTGATTTAAACTCTTGACAACTCTTGATAACTCTTGATACTGAGCTAATTGAAAGATAAATCTCGAGATTAGGTATAAACAAACTTGATCCACATTCAATAGATTAACTTTAGTTTTACGTAGTATATAGTAATATTTTTAATTTTCAGATGAGGTAGGAGAACCTCCTACTTGTTTTTTCATTAAATTTAGTTTAACATTATTTAAGTTTAATACTGAATTTAGGTTTGCATAATGCCGAATGCTTACAGCAAATGTACTCGGCATGGAAAACAATTCAACTTACAGTGAATAACTGGGAAACTTGACATGTAAAGGAACTCTCGAAACAAGGGAGTGAGTATCCAATAAACTATATACATATGGCTTAAGAGAAATGGCGCGCATGTGGTTCAGAAACTATTTAAAAGAAACACTACAGATAGTGAAATGTGGGGAATCAATGTCCAAGTACAGGAAAATAAACATAGGTGTTCTGCAAGGTAGTAAAATAAGCCCTCTTAGATTCAGAAATTCCTCTTATTTGCGGATGATGCGATGATATATTGTGAAGGAGAGCATATAAAATAGATACTAATTGACACACGAACGTAGATAAGGGGAGGGTTCTAGAGGTTCTAAACGGTCCCTTTTCATTACATGTCAATATTTCCTCAAGAAATCAAAATATATTTCTGAAAACAACATGTAGCTGGTTCATATTATAGAATTTTGTGACGTAACATAACCGAATTTATGATTAGTACCACCTACGTGCGATATTGGACTGAGAAATATCAAGGTTAGTCTCCTTCCATTTTTTGTAAAGCGCTTTATCTAAATGTTGTATACTATTCACGCCAAAAACACGGCGATTCTGACAGACAAAAATTAAGATCGTTTGTAAAAGAACTGTTTTCAAATTATAAAAATGGGTTTGAGAGTTTTCATAATCACACCACAACCCAATATCACCTTTTTGCCGTGGAACGTTCTGAGAGTTTCGTCAGTTGCAGACGGCAAAAGAAAATTGTTAACTTACTGCTATTGTCAAAACGATAATTCTTTGTGGACGACAGGAAATAGCCTTAAGAAGAAAAACCGAGCAAGATTTAGTGGGTATAACAGACCCTGTACATAATGATGGAAATTACAGTTCTTTCTTACGCTTTCAGACGCGGTCGGGTGATTGGAATGACTTAATTAAAACACACTCAGAGGGACAAACGTTTTTTCTCTTTTAATAGCAAAGCAATGTTTACATCACCAATCATTCAAAGCGAGTTAATTGAATTATGTGAAAAGTATATTCAGGGATTTTTTGCTCTTCTTGCTTAAGACGTAAACAAACACGAGCAGTATATTATAACGTTTCCTTTACTTTCTGGAAAGGAGTTTCTTCCTCACCGTTTCGATCAACTATGATAATCGCTGAAATGCCTCGGCGGGTCGCGGATCATCTTGATGCTTCGACAACTTCCTGCTCATATATCGACGCCACTCTTACGCGCGATGTAAACTAACACTTGTATAGGAGAAGGATAACATATGGTAAAGCAAGATTCAAATTAAACTTAACCTAAACAATATACCCAACTTATTTATAATTTCGAACTTCAACTTGAATACTTTATCATGAATAGTAAATTTGTGTAATGATCGACACGTAATTCAATAAAATAAATTTGAGTAAATATACACGAGCATTTATAAGCAAGTGTCTTACAAGCATGTATAAAGCAAATATTTTACAAGCAGGTATAAATAAGCAATTATCTTACAAGCAGGAAAGCAAATATTTCACATGGAAATTGTGCTTTATGAAAACATAAATTTTTTTGATTTAATTGTTTTTTTTATGACACCCCAATGATAAATGATGAATCAACCCCCTTATTCAAACCAGTTTCCGTATGGAGACTCTGCTTGAGTAAACTCACCCTTGTGAAACCCTTTTAATTTAATTTTGAACCCTTAAGTTAATCACCCAATCACCCAAGTTGAACTAAATCTCTGATTATTAAAACAAATTATTTAATTAAATCCAATCCTATAAGTTGAACAGCCGCAATATCTTTTATTTCATCTAAGCTCCTCATTATTCAGGCAACTGCTTTATTTACATACCAAAAGCTTGTAAGTGTGTGCTTGTCTCAAATTAAGCCTCCTACAGTGATTCTCTACGTCGTGAATTTATTGGGTATCACTATCTGTGCAGTCACTTCTAACATTTTTTCTAAAATATCGATATAGTTCACCAATTTTAAATCAAATGAATAATGTTCATTAGTGCACTATTTTCACAAATCGTTAACACTATTCCTGTAATTTGTTTTTAAGAATCTATGTCTTAATGACTGATAAAACGAAATCGGGCACGTACAACAATAACAAAATATGTATAACGATTTTAACTGGTGTTTTTGTCGTTATAAAAAATTAACACTCCACATTAATGTTACTGTAAATATGTAATTAAATGGACAATCGGTCCGTCAACTGATATATCTTTACATGACGTATCAAAAGCTTTGTATTTTTCCAAATACAAAGAATTCTCAATATATCTCTAACTTTCTAAATCTCAAAATCTTCACTAAAACTATTTAGCTCCATTTCATAACTCTAGAAATATTTCTCCAAATCCCACTAAAATCCAAAATCCCTTGAAATCCCAAACCTGAAAAATATAATCTAAATCCCTTTACGTATAACCCCGTAGCAAGAATGCCATGATAGTGGAAGATTTTTTAGAATTTGTGCACGTCACTGATGTGACGGTTGCAGCGTTGGCAGATAAAATCACGCAACGTCTTGGGTCATTTGGATCTGCCCTTGATGATATGTTAGTTGGGCAGTGTTACGATGAAGCTGCTGTTATGAGTGAGCTGCTGAATAGAGTTCGTTCAAGGGTAACATAAAAGTACCCAAAAGTACTCGGCAGCTCGGAATGTAGTACTGGCTAATTCTTGTGAAATACCAATGACAATTGGTACTAAAAAAGTATCATTAATTTCTTGTTTTATCTAAGAAGAAATTTAGCTAAGAAATATTCGGGAGTTGATTCTACAAATTTTCCTGCTTTCTGACACTTTTTTATGTATTTTGTATGGAGTTGTCAATAAAATTTGCTACTATTTGATTAGGAGTATACACGATAACTTCAC
>WYDF02263708.1:0-32900 GCA_009867245.2 Adranes taylori
ATTGCACAATTTTTGAACGAATGAAATCAAATATTATTACTTCTCACTATTGTTTAGAATTTTTACCTCTGACGCATTTCGAAGATGTGAATCAGATACCTAGTTTTGTAAGATTTAAATGATCCGCGAAAAATAATTTTCACTAACAATTTTTTTTTTTAGTTTGGCAGATTATAGTAAAAACTATTTATTATTCCTAAATTCATATCTTTTCTTTCGGTAATTTAAGCTTTATCAAACTTATTTAAGGAGACATTTATTTTGTATATTAGGTAATAATGCACAAGTACTTACTAAGCTATCTTAAGTTTTTACTAAGCTATCTATTAATTTTTTGCAAAACATGGTATTGAACATTGGTGTTCCCAGAACTTGTTTGGGAAACTACGAATCTTTAAGAAAAGTATTTACAATTAAATTAGACGGAAAATGAAAATTCACTTGAAGCAACATATAAAACCAGTTTATTGAATAACTTGAGGAGTTCCAAATATCGAAACCTATAATATGTATCTTGAATTGGATATGTAGAAAATCCGTTTTAAGTTTTGTTATATAATTTCTAATTAGTAGGATATCGACGCACGTAAAATGATGAAAAACTTCTTGTGTGTTTCATTTCGCGGATTTTGTATACCAGATAAATGTCTGAATTCAATTAAAATTGTGCAATTTTTATCATTTTATTGACAATTTAAAAAAATATATCTAAAATTATGCGACTAGTTCAATCGTAATGGGTTTAATACATTTTCCTCTTTGTAGTTTCATCATAGTTTTAAATTTTTAAACAGTTTGGAGTTTGTCACTATTTGGTGTGTCTAAAGTCATTAGATTTCATATTTTTCTCTATTTTCAGGTATAATACAATAAAATGTAAAGCTTGTTTTTTTTTAATCAATGTACTAATATAATATAATTTAAAGTAATGTTATAACATTTTAATTTTTGATTGTGGTAGTTTTATCTGTGTAAATCTATTATTTTCAATTATGATAAAAATTTACGATACGTTCCTGCACAAAAAAGTTGACACAGTAACATTTATGATTACTTTTAAAAGATTTAAATATTACTGTTATTTAAGTTACTGTTACTGCTATTTAAATTAATATTATGTTATTTAAACTATATTTTGCGTAAAACAAAGCTATTATAAACTGTATAAAAATCGTGAGTCGTAATATATTGAATTAAAAGGAAATAATTACATCAGAAAAAATCAGTTAAAAGTACAACTTTTTATTTTAGTTAGGACCTGAATATTGCCCAAATAAAGCTGGTTACTATTCTATTTAATTCTCGAAATTCTAATAAAAATTTTCAGTACGTGCCTGAGTAAAAAAAAGATATAAAATTTGAATTAAAGGGGAATGATTAAAACAAAAACAAGCAGATATTAGTCAACCATTTCGATTACGGGCCCATATTTTGCGTGAAATGAGTCGATTACGGCTCTGTTCATTTCTCGATTATCTGTACACTGCACATAAAATTTATTTAATAATTATAATATTGTAATCTGATATAATATTTATTTAAAATAAATATTTTTTAATCATACGGTTCTGTTTTATTTCGTTGTATTACTTTTCCACTTTTGGACAACTAGGATGCGAGAGGTCTACGTCATGAAGGATGATCCAAGCACGAGTCACAATTTTTGTATTTTATTTTTTGAAACATCGTTTATACAAAATGTAATAAACACCTCCGTTTTCTTTTTCCAACTTATAGCTCCAGTTTTGCAAGAAAGTGATATTTTCATGGACGCGCTCGCGGCTTCCAGCAAGAAAGAACCGAAGAAACGTAAACGACGGCCGAGTGCATCAAAGGATTCATCTAACGCACCAAATAACTCTGGCAACTCACCTCCAGAATCACCGACAACTGTAAAGCTAGCCGCTCCGGCGAATTTCTATCAGGACACGTTGACCGAAAATGGTGCTGGTAGTCAGGAAAATTTCGATTCAACAAGAACTTCCGATAACGGTACTGATGAAAATATTGCACCGAGCGATGGAAATGATCCTAAGACGGATGCTGATAGCAGAGCATTGAAAGATGGTAAATCGAAGGAACCGGCTGCCTTGAAAGGGGTATTGTGTTATGGGAAGCGAAAAGGACCCAAGAAAAGTATTAAGTATGCATTTTTTTGAATAATTAAAAATCGTATTTGTTGAAAAACAATCACCTGTTCTGCGGCCTTAATATAAATATAGCTTAAAATTAAAAATTGAACAATAATTAAATAACTTTCTCCAGTTTCGTTCCCTAATTGCTTCCTACATCGTATTTGGCACTTAAAATTTTGAGTTTACTTTTAATCTTATAATTTTTCAGCCCTTAACTTTTCACATAGCTTTTTTTCAAAATCTTTTCTAATGAATACTAGTTTCGATTTTGAAGTCTAAAATTTGACGCTTTGAGCTAACTTAATGTAAAATAAAAAATTTTCTAAAACGAATGAGTGATAATGAGATATTATAACATGTCGTTGTAACATTAGAATATGCTCAAGGTATACTATTATTGTTCTACTCAATTAATTATATTGAATATAATTATTTATTTAGTTCTTCTGAAGAAGAGGTTATTGTCTCCCCGAAACAATTGTCAAGTAGGCATTTGTTTTACTTCACGGGTGAAAGCACTTAAAATGTTTAAACAATACATGGAGTTTTGGAACACTTGGTTTTAATCCAATAAAAAATTGCGTGCATTCAAACTACGCCGACGTTTCTAAAGCTTTTGACAGAATAAACCACAAAACTCTTATTTACAAGTTAGAGGCATGAGGAATAATCGGGAACATATTGAACATATGTCGTGCAAAACAGTAAAACTTTTCTGTTTGAGTAAAATTTTGTTTCGTGTTTGACGGTTTAGAGCAGCGTTTCTCAACTTTTTTGGCCCGCGGACCGGTAGAAGTTGTGAAAAAATCTCGCGGACCGGTAGAGCAGTAATTTTATAAATTAATTTTTTTAGGTAAAAATTCTCTGTGGACCGGTAAAATTTCTAAAATTTCGCACCGGTGCCGGTAGAGAAACGTTGGTTTAGAGCATAGTAGTCTGTACATCTTGTTTATTTACACTTATAAGACACTTTGTAATCAATCCAATATGACAGGCAGAAGCAATTTTTTTGTTCAGAAATTTCTTATTCAAACTAGGAGGCTAAAATTTGGCACACATTAGTACTTTGTATTATGCGTCGAATAAAAATGTCCCTTGTTGCCAAATTGTATAGGAATGCTGTGTTGCCAGGTTTGAAGTTTAACAATCTTTTTGAAATATCTCAGGTACGATAAAAGATAGAACATTCGAATAAACATTCTTTTCTTAAATCACAATTTAACATATATACAAGGAGTTATTGCTTTTGCAAATTTTAGGGTCCATTTTCTCGAAAAGTTTCGCATACATATTTTTAATTTCTTGTATCGAAAGATACTCTAATATTTAAGGGATTAACCGAGTTTAAAAAACTTGCATGTCATAGCCTCGTAGTAATTTTATCTTGAAGAAAATGTGTACAACCCTAAATATCTTTTGTTCCTATGAAAGTAGGAAAAGTGAAACTTGGGGAACGAATATAAGGCTAAGAGACCTCAATTTTGCCAGGATGATCATCTGAACATACTTAATCGATTTTGAGCAATAAATAATTTTTCAAAAACTTCTTAGTAACACCCTGACCTTTTCTTATATTTTAGTAGCCCATGTAATTCTATTTAAAATGATACCTCACATGATGGGTCTAACTCATCGTTTTAAAGATATAACCCTTAATAACTTAACAAAATTTCGCAACTTGTCACCATGGCAACCGACATTCAAGTCATATATACATGTAAGGCCTACATGCAAGGCTCATATATGCAAAGTTACAGGAAAAATTATTTTACGTTGTATGATACATATAAACTGCTTTTCAAATTGAATAAATGTTATCAGTGGCGGGTGCACATTATAATTTTGGGATGGGTTCAAAATGATTATTTTATTGAGAAATTCAGTTTTAAGATAATAAGAATCAAATTTCGCTCGCATATAGTATATTGTATTATGCGTCGAATGAAAGTAGTGCGATCCCTGCAAGTGGTATAGAACGCGAAGTTGCCAAATTTAAAATCCCTGCAAGTGGTATAGAACGCGAAGTTGCCAAATTTAAAATTTTACACATTTTTTTATATACTTCAGGAACAGACTGTTTTGTGTTTTGTAAACTTTGCGATCCATTATCTCATCCATATCTCAATATCTCAGTTCCTTTGAAGGTTGAAAAAATATCATTTGCGAAACAAGTGTAAGACCCATGGATCTCAATTGTATACAAAGCGGACAGGAAGAAAAAGTGACTCAAAAGCGGTGGTGGGGAAAAATTAAATGAAAAACGGCAACAGACCGCGCCAAAGCCGACAAATTCATAAGACCAAGGCAGTACTCTTTTAGAAATTACTCTATAGACTCTTTTAGAAATTAGATGAAAAGAGAGTCAAGAGGGGTCGTGGGTCATGCCGAACCGGGCAGCGCAGCTGTTCGCCCCGTAGGCCAATACGGGGAAAATGTGAATCAAGAGCGTATGTAGGCCGCGCCAATGCTGCCAGCGAAGCTGTACGAGCCGTAGGCAAATTTGGGACCGGGGGATATGAAAGATAGAGTGGCGATCACGTCCACGAATTGTTTTATATTTTATCTGCAGTCTCAATGTTGATTCCTTCTTCTTTAAATCTAAGAGCTTGGAAATGTTTTGCTCTTGACATTATATTTTTTTAATAGTTGTTGCTTGCAAACGGAACTTACATTTTTCGTCAAAAGTAATGTCCATTTAGCAAAAGTATTCTTCATTTATTGCACCATTTTATTATTTGGTTTGTCACAATTTCAAACTCCTGAACTGCATCCAAAGTGTTGCTCCTGTGTGTAATTACCGCTGTGTCGTCAACATACTGTAGAATATAGGCCGATGAGTGGAACTTATCAATATTTGGGTCATACAGGTTGCAACAAAAGATATATAAAAAAGGCGAGAGTGGCGACTCTTGCGGAACCCCTTTTCCGCAAAAAATCTTGGCGTAAGTTGATCACCAATTTTAACCCTCAGAACTCTGTCTCTTAGGAACCGGCCTAATAAATATCAGGACAATTTAATATTAGATCCTCATGCCACATCCTACAAAATCCTTTCTGTGTGTCAAGAAATAATGCAGGTGAGGAATTTGGTGCTGCATTGTATTTATCATGAAAAGTGATATATTCGCATTTATCATGGAAAGCTTAAAGTTTGACATATAATTTTCAATCTGACAAAATCAAATAAAAATTATTAATATTAGTGAACTTCCCAATAAATCATATATTAACAATGTATGGTCCTTTTTATTCAAGATGGCGACCAGATTCCGAACTCGTCGAGGTCCAATATTTCGAATTAGATGAAACAGAACGAGTGAATGTAATGAAACCCTTCATTGATATGGCACGCATGGAAATGACGAGCGAAAGAGAAGCCTTGGTTAGGTCGAGAAAATTAGTCAATGAGGATATGATGGACCCGCAAATTGGATGGAAAGCTTTGACTGAAATGGATTTGGAACCGCCACCAGCTGTGCCTGGATCAAAGAGTTTAGAAAAAGATGTTCAGTTTGCGAGGGAGAAAAGAGTACTACCTGCGCTTTATTTGCCCAAGAAAAGTACGTTTTGTTTTTTTAATTTGAATAGTAGCTCCAATTTTCATTTGTGATAATTTAAAACTTACAATTTTAAATTGTCGATTATCAAAATGTATTTAGTATATGGATGGCGAAAAAAATTAAACATAAATATTCAATGTTGAAACTAGGTTATATTTGCTAGGTATCTAACTAGGTAAATCAATATAAAACTAATTTTAATATAAATTCTCTGAAGAATATTAATTTGTATTCAATATTTTAACTAAAATATCTTTTGGGGCATTTTATTATATTTATGCAATTGTTATTTTAGTCCCAGATAGTGCATCGGAACCGGATCCAGAAACGCATGCTACCACTGATCCTATTGTAATTCCTCTGGAGGATCCAGATACGCCCGGTATAGATGCAAAAACGCCTGCACAACCGTGGGCAGAACCTAAAGGTTCACCGCCACGCGAAGAACCACAGGTAAGAATATTGTCGATTGTTTTCTGTAACTTAATAATTCGGTTCTTTGCATTTAATGCGCAAAATCAATAATACAGACTGAATAAATTTTGCTTCTCTGATATGGTATCATATCCAAGGATTTTGGCCTTTCGAATCTTATCTCACGAAACCACACTTAAACTTTTACCTGCTACCTGCCGATAAACACATATTTTCTCTTTAGATTTATCACTTACTGCATTAAAATGGTTAAACTTTTCTACGTTTGAAGAGAAAAATTTTTCGTACTGAAAAAAGTTATCGTACCATAGATAAATATTGGCATTATTTGGAAAAATTTTATTACTTAAATTTTACGCGTGCAATATTCGTCTACCTTATTCCATCATAACAACTCGGATAAAACTGAACCGATATCTAGTTTTCCGAAATAGGGAACAAGAAGATGAGAGGGGCCGTAAAAACATTTTAAGAATTTAATGGGGCCGCGAAAATATTTTAAGGTGGCAGCGGTCTTTAAAAGATTAAGAACCACTGTTATAGAGGGTATGTGTAACTTAAAAATAACTAGGAAAGAACTAAGAAGTTGGGTGTTTTTTTATCTTTCATACATCATATATTCGTACGTAGTATGGATAGTTATATGAAAGATATAGGATTCCTGTTTTGAACATTTTTTCGAATACACTTTTGTACGTCTCTGGCATTCACATCACTGCAATCTGTTCATGTATAAATTAAAGAGGGACCAATAAGGAACGATGAACCGCAAAAAGAAATTTTTCAAAAAAAAAACATTCATGCTCAAAAATTTAAAAGAGATGCTTATTTTTCAATGTCTCTGCTTATAATGTCATAAGGTATGTATATAAGAATGTATGTTCAAAAATTACTCCTAAATTATTGGAGTGAAAATTTGGTTTCCGGTATAAGTATCTCAAAAACTATAAAAGTAGGACTTTCGAATAAACTTTATTGTATAGGCTACCTAAAGCTCTTTCCATTTAACTTGAAACACTTTTTGCTAAAATCGCATTTTAACACGTACATTGGCTGTTTTTTTGTTTTGAAAATTTTGCGGCCAATTCCTCGAAAACTGTACTATATTTTTTTAAATTTCTTATATCGAAAATTTCTTTAATATTTAAGCGAGTTTAAAAAAAAAGGATACGCAATGTTAATTTGACATTGAAAAAATAAATTGTATTACCTTAAATATCTCGGTTCCTATAGGAGAAAAATGAAACTTGGGGAACTTATATATATCAGATTAAGAGCAATGAATAAACTGAGCAATAAATCATGTTCAAAAACTTTTTAGTAACACATTGTGTTTCTATGCATTTTGATAACCCTTGTGATTCTCTTCAAAATGATACCAAGCATGAGGGGTCTAACTCGGATGGTTCCAAAGCCCCCAACCCCCTAATATCTTAAAAACACCACCTAACCTAACATGGTAACAGAGTCAACATATAAATACATCTAATTCCTGCATTATGGATAGAACTAAAATTTATAGATTTAGAGAATTTTGAGACCATAATTATAAAATAAAAGATTTTGCAGGTTACTTTCGTTTACATAGATTGATCTATGTAGACGAAGATAACCTTCAAAATATTTAATTTTTTAAAATTGATAGGATAAACTATTTTACGTTTTAGGAGATCTATAAGATGGTACTCCTGCAATTTAATAAATGTTGTTATCAATGGCCAAATTATAATTTTGAGGTTCAAATGATCATATATCTATCACACCCGAATAATTTTATTTAATTTTAAGTATAATTTAAATTTTGAATAAAATGACGGTTTGAACTTGATTAACCCCCTCCCATAAATTCTCCACTGATTAGTGTTTAAAAAATCTACTGTGCTAATTGAATTTAACAGACGAGTTATAAGGTGACTGTCAAAACTAAATAGATCAACCTTTGTTTTATGCAAAATATAATAAAACTTCCAGTATATGAAAGGCCACAAATTTTTCCAGAAGTGACCTTTCAACAAGATTGTGCTAAGGTGAGTAGTTAGTTAAGAGAGCATTTTAGTTGTCCAAATAACACATATGCGTATATACCGTCTAAGTATATGTATCAAGAGTAATCAGTGGTGTATCAGTGGCTTTTCAAGTCTTATATGTGTGTTCTATTGTGCAATTTATTGCTTTAAAATGCATGTTATCACCATAAAAAAAATTTTATTTCACTACAATAAGTTTGGTAGTCTTCATTAATTGGAAGAAAATTGTAGAAACAGATTGCGACAATCGGATATAATTTAGGAAATATCCCAAATTAATCTTAAAGCATCTTGTAAATGACAGTTTGCTCACATGTAACATATATAGAGTTTTCAATCAAACAATATTTGTCCGATGATAGGTTGAGAACGGAGTTAATGTATATTCACTTATACAAATACAATGATGTTCTGTAAAAAAAGGAGGGTGCTGAGGAAGCTTGTAATACTTTATAGCAGAAATGGCCATCCACCCAAAATGTTCATCGGAATTTTTTCTAGCTTTGTAGTCTCTCATATATGATTCGTAATTTTCGATGATTACCTGCTTAATGCTTAATAAGTTGTTAATGAAATTTTTTAGTTAGTGAAATATGTCACTATTTCGTTTGTTTCGAAACTATCAACGTTTGATGTTATTCAGATGAATTGGTTTTTGAGAGACCTGATCTAAATTCTTCTTAAATTCAATGTAACAGGTTGTTTTCAATCAGCTTTTATAATCAAAGAACATAGAACATTGGTTGAATGCTTTTTACAGATCACGATGAATTTCAATCGGGCATCTCTTTGTTGCAGGACTTTCTAAATATTTATTGTAGATTTTTGTTTTGAGAATACATGCCAACTAATAAAATAATAATAAATAACAATAAAATATATAAATAAATATATATATATGTATATATATATATATATATATGTTTGAGTCTTTTACTTAAAACAAATATATTTCAAATAAAACAAATTAAACAAATAAATTTTAAATAAAGCAAGTACATTTTTATTTATATATTTGATTTTTTTACAACAAACAAATTTGGTAATATAACGTAATATTTAAACATTAAAACAGACAGAGCTGACGAATACAAAATAATAAAACTCAAAAATAAATCAAATACAACAGAAATTCCATTGTTTATTGAAATAATAAGAAAATATTTAGTAGGCAAATTTTAAAATACTATATTTGGATTTAGAAAGTTAATGCTATAGTAGATCAATAAGTTTTTCCTTTTTTTGATTATTAAGTGAGCATGAATTAACGTCTTCAATGAAAGGATTATTAATCCATTAATTTCCTTTATGCGGATCATCTTCATCGGGATAATAATGATTAAAAATTTTGGCTTCATCTTCTTAAATGTTCATCAAATATTTTTAATATGAATTTTCGGATTATATCCGTGACATCCAAAAGCGGAAATATTTCTGTGTTTTCATCCTGTATGCAACATTTCCAATAAATTAGGTTTCTTTTAAATCTCAATGATTAATGTGAATATATTTGTGGAAAATTATTTGAGAGAAATATTAAGTTCATTAAGAAAACCAAACATGTCAGCCATACATGCAAGTTTAGCCATCCATTTGTCATTTTCCAACGATTTTAATAAGGTTGAATTTCGCTCTATAAGAAATATTTTTATTTCTTCTTTCAACTCAACAAATCGAGCAAAAACTTTTTTCCTCGTGAGGGTCAGCGAATTTCTGTGTGGAGATGTAGATGCTGATGTGAATCCATATTTTCGCACACTGTCGCGAATAACCTCGAGTGCGAATTTCATTTTTGATCTTAACCGCATCATTCATAACTTCGGTTAGTTTAGCAGAATTTCTTTGCAGCTACTTGTTCAAGGTGATACAGGGATAATAGTGTGTGTACAACAGTTCTGGATGCGCAACTGCCTTTATTTTTGTAACTACACCTGATCGATAGCCAGTCATGCTTGCAACACCATCTGTACACACTCCCACGCACTTACTCCAGTCCAAGTCATGCACTTGCATATATCCATCAAGAGTGTTAAATGTTTCACGTACAGCCATATGTAGGTACATATGTACAGACACCGAGAAATACTACTTTCTTTTCAATTTTTGAACTAGAAAAATTATTTAGAAAAATTTCTTTTTGTAGTATGCTTGGGGTCTCCTCTTCGAATGGTTTGCACTGGGTGCATACAACAGACTTACTAAGGTGCAATAGAAAAAATTGTCAAAACATGAATCCTATATCTTTCCTATACCTATATGTATTACATACGTATATAGTGTATGAAAGATAAAAATGTGCATTTAATATATGCTCTTGCCCAATATATACAAACGCACTATGTAACACTTCACTGCTATAAAATAGCAGTGCAGTGTTAGGTAGATGAATTTTATAAAAATTTGCATTTTTTTGACAAAATTAGCTTCTGTTTATAACGAAAATAAAAGAAAAGTAGAGGAATATTTATGACATATAATGAATGTTATTCTGTTAATAAAAATTGAATACTCTCTTAAGCAGGCTCCTCAAAATAATAGCAGCGTTGAAGAGTTATGAATGTCAATTTTATAACTTACTATAAAATTAATATTTCATCAAATATATTTTGTTTTTATTACTGGTTTACATCTCTACATAGAATCACTTCGAATGCTACATACTTCTACAAGAATCTTACCGTTATTTGGGGGCATGGGCGGTTTACTCTATCTGTCATCGGCCCAACTAGTTTTCGATAGGATTTAAGTCAGGGGGTAGAAGTGGCTGAACCATAAATTTGATTCTTGCTGTTACTGAAACCGTTCCTATCTCCGTCTTGTCATATCTTTTAGGTTATTATAAAACTGAGTTAAATGGCATTTATTCTCGTTTCAGGTGGCATTATGAATTATGTTAAATGTAAAGTAATTGTGTTCTGATGTCTTATCCAAGCTTCAAATACTGCCCGATACTATTATTGTACGAACTGCTGTTTAATTTGTTTACAGTTTTCTCTGCAAATATTACAGTTTTCGACTTTAGTGTACAATCGCTCTTCATACATACTTATTCCAGCTTGAAAAAATTATGGGATTTATGCTCAGCGAATATTTCATTCCCTTAATTTACAACTTAATTAAAGCGCTTGGAGAGAAAAGTTAACTTTATTTCATGATACATTTAGGGAAAAATACATTTTTTTAGTACTGCCCTAGAGACATTTTTTAACTTAGAAGTCAAAAAGATCTATTTTAGTTTCGTCAAATCACAAAAGGTTAAAAAATAATCCTCCATTTGATGGTGGCCAAATCCGTTTTTTGGAAATTTAAATTTTATTTGTTCTTTTCTTAAGTTTCTGGCTTTTAATTTTGCTAAATGTACTGAAACTTTTGATTTGATATGAACTAGTTTTTTAAAAATCAAAATGTCTTCGCTTAGTTATGTTATCATAACAGTAATTGTCAAATGATAAATAATTTCCTTTCCTATATATTTCATTAAATAAATGCACGAAGTTCATGCAAACAACGAAACTCATGATATGAGTCAATTGTTAGGAACAAATTACAGAAATTTGCTTGTAAAGATGCACTGCTATTTTATTGAACACAAGCATCTATGTTACATAATATGTGTTTAAAATCCTGCTTTTGTTTACTTTGATGTAATAAAATTGTCAACTTTTTTTTTCAGCACTCACATCCAGTAGCTCAATACTATCCGCACTCTACTGTTCCATCGGCTGGAATTCCACCGATGAGCATGCAAATGCCACCCGGAACGATGCCTCCACCATCTATGGTTGGACCAATGGGTCCGATGGGACCCATGCCAAGCGGAAGACCGCCTGGAGCTATGCCTAGTGCTGGATACAGTACTGGAACACCTACACCTCCACAATTTATGGGTCAAGTAAGTTTATTTGATCTTTTTTAACGCAGTAGAATTAAATTGCCTTAAAGGCAATAACTGGAGACTACATTAAATTTTGCAAAGTTTCACAAATTTTTACAATATTTTTTTATACATTTCAGAATATCCCTGGTTATCCACAACAACCTCCTCAAAACGTCAGTAATGTTGTTCCTCCTTACGGGCCCAATCCGTATGTTCCACCGCCATATGGCCCACCTGGTCATCACCCGCCACCCCCTAACTGTATGATGATGGGTCCACCCGGTCCCGGGCCATTCGAGAATGGCCTAGGTCCACCTAGTGGTCCACCACCGCCTCATCATCCACCACCTCAATATCCACTTCCGACTCATCCAGGACCACCATATGCCGGACCGCCTCCAGCACCACATTGGAGACCAATGGGTGGTGGCGGTTATGTTCCTCCACCAGGACCTGGGCATGGACCACATGCAACTCATGGACCGCATGTACATCCGTCGTATAATGGCAATCATCATATGGTAAGAATTACTTATAATGTAAAACTTATTCTTTTGTTTTGATCAAAGGAACACTTATTTTTAAACTTTAGTATCGTAAAATACAATAATTACGAGAATAACCAAATTTAATTTTTACAGCATTTCCGTGGTCGTGGTGGATATAGACGTGGTGGTGGCAGTGGTAGCAGCAGTGGCGGTTCCAGTTGGGTTCGAATGGGTGGACCCCAATTTAGTTCAAGCAGCGGCAATAAACAGCAGAATAATACAAATCAACAATCGCATAGCAACTCAATAACCTCTCCAAATAATAGTAGTGGACCTACTACCAATTCATCCGAATCTGGACCACAAAAAAGTTCGAGTAATCAACCAACGATTAATAGATTTTGTATGAATTTGAAGAAACACGGTTATTGCAGGAATAAGGATACTTGTCAATATATGCATGTTTAATAAACTGATTTTTGCGATTACAATTCTCAAGTAAGTGATATTCCATGGGAAATGCAGAATTTACAACGCAATTTTTATTGGAAAATGTTGATTTTCACAAAAAAATTTGATTATTGTGTAATACGTCCTTGTTATAAGGTGCATTTTAAATCCATTGAAATTAAAATTAGGATAGAACCATATTCATAGAAAATTTTTTATACGGAAAAAATACGTATCAAAATCTCGAGCATTGTTTTGCACAACTAGCTAATTCCTTTCAAATCTCAGAAATTTTGAAATCTGTTTACAGACTTTCATGCGAAAAACGATAAATATATAGTGACTGCGTTTATAAGTTCATTAAAAATAATAGAATCCATACCAAACTCATTCGTGGGATAAGTGTTACATATTTTCTATGCTGCAAAGATTTGCATTTTAGCTTATCTGTATTATCATCTTGTCATCACAGATTTGTGATCAAATTTAATCGTTTCAAATGGTATATCGTTTCAATATATCGTAATCGTTTCTGGAGAAAAACAATTTGGGTGTGCTTCATTTTCAAAGCCTTTCCTAATTGAGTAATATATTCATCAGAATGGCACTTTTTACTTAATCACATTACTTATCAAAAAAGAAGTAAAAAATTAAAATTTTGGAAATCATAGTACTCATTATTCTCCGAATATAAATAATTGTTTAAGCATTTCGCAAAGATCAGGGCTATATTTACACCTTGTGCTTTTGTCATGCCAAAATTGTAAATACTATATATTCAATATTTTTTATAATTAATTCGAACCTTCCTCGATACGTATTTCGAATTTTGTGATATTATTTGTAGTTCTACGCTTTAAGGTTTTAATTATTATTTCTGACTTAAAAGCTGATTTTTTTGCAGCTTTTATAAGGTTTTAAACCAATTTAATAACCTAATTAATACAGTTACAATAATTGGTAGGTTTAAATTTGTAATTGTAAATGTACAATATTGAGAATGACTTCGATTGTACATAGAAATTTAACTCGCCGCAATATTTTGTATTTAATATTTTTTTCTTATATTGTTAAAATGAGTGATTATTTATTTGCTAGAGTAAATATTTGTTATGGATTGCAAATTTATATATAAAGTTTGTATATTTTGTAAATAATTTAGGATTTTTATATATAAAAACAAACTTCAATTCTTACTTTTAAATATTAATTAATTTTGTAATAAATATATGAATATAAATTTCTTTTATATTTTATACGTAGAGCCTAGTCAAACCAGTGATAACCCCCGTCCACCCTTCCCCCAGATAAAAATATATTGTATATGTAGAGCCTAGTCAAATCAGTAAGTGATAAGTGAAGTGATAACCTCCACCCCGATAAAAATTCATGGACGGGTCTGCTACTACTACTAAATCTACGATACTCACTTCTTAAGTGAAGTGATCACCCCCCACCCAGATAAAAATTCATGGACGGGTCTGTTAATAAATCTTCCATACACTAGGAAACTACAACAATCATTTCTATTAAAGTTGACTTTCCAAACACAAACCTTCATTTTGTATTTAAATAAAAACTATATTTAAATACTTTTTAGTAAACGTGGAAATGATACAGCAGATCTCTCTTCTAATCGGCAAACGAAACTCAAACCAAAAGTTACAATACATTATGAGGAAGGGAAAGCAGTAGTCGAATTTGTAAAGAAGTTTTTTTTTTAATAAATTAGAGTATATTTTGTAAAAAATATATACATACATAAATAGAGAAACAACATTTGAATTTTTTATGTTGCGAAAAAATCGCATTGCAAAAATGATCATGAAATGTTGGCAATTGCTAAATTGAAATTACAATAAATGAAATTTTTCGCACACATAAGAACGCTCTAATCGCATAATAAGAGACTTAACAGAATTTAATATTCAACAGAAATTTTTAAACAATAGTAAACATCAACATTTACAAAGATAAATTTGTTCAATCACAAAGTTTTGTTCAAATAGTTGTGTATTATATAAAATTAAATTGGTTTACATGTATAATAAAGTGATGTACATATCAATATTTTATTGTGTAGCTGATCAGAGCATTGATCTAATTAACATATGCGCATTTAATTTTCATTAGTCACAACTAAATTAATCGAATACAAATTTCAATTTTTGAAAACACTTTTGTTTGTCTTAATCTTTAAATTTGTATTTGTCTTGATCTTTAAATTTAATTTGCAAAACAATTTCATGTGCAACGGTAAAACAGCCGTAATCGTCCTAAACATTAATTTGAACAAAGAGGGTTACTTCATTTCAAACTTTCATATTTGATAATACAAAATATAAGATTATGCTGATCAAAATAATTATACAGAATTGAAAAATGAATAATTTATAAAAGTCGAAAGTGTTGTTATCCGAAAGTAAGATTAACAAACTCAATTAAGATTCAACGAATACATAGATAAATTACTAAAATGGAAAATAATTATTACGATTCAGTCCAAGAAACACCTCAGATGCACTTTGTATATTAAACCGGAGACAGCTTAAAATTTTTCTGTTTCAGCATTTGAAAAAGCTCTAGTATTGAGTAAGAGAATTTATTTGAATATATAAAAATTTGTAGAAGAATTAAAAAGTGTATAGAGCGAAGGTTGACATATTTAGCGCATTCAGTTTACTATAATAGTTCATAAGTATTTAGTAATTTAATATATCTAAATTAAACAGGAATTAAGTATTAAGTAAACAGTATAATCATGGTACACTGATCAAAGCATGTTACTATTATATTGTGATCTCAAAGTTATTTGAAATTCTGTAAGATCAAATTACCTTAACTTTCATTTACCATTTTTTAAAACACCCTGTATCGCTGAAGCATCGAACGATCTTCGGCACAAAAAGGAAAAACAAATCAACAGTTTTGATGGACCGCAAAAGTTAGAATATAAGAAATTTGAAGTTTTCATTTGATAAGTGTTTGAAAAAGTTTAAGCTGATATGGATATTCCTCTGAGTTTGTTAACTTCATTGTAAATAACATTATTGTGATATAATACGATGCCTATTGAATAGAATGAAATATAAATTGAACGGAAATCGCATGATTTTTTCATATGAAAATTATAATGTAAGCAGTGACATTTTATATGTTGTGCTACACGCAAGGCAGAATGTTAAAGGAGACCTTATTGATACTTGTCTACAGAATGATGTTAATAATTTAAATGCAAGATTAACGATAATCTTTAATTAAAATTTTTATATAATTATAAGGGAATTAGATCAGTTTGGGACGGAAAGCAGTTTGCAGTTGCTCATAAACATTAAACAAAATTCTTATCTTTATTTCTTGAGCAGTTTCTTATGTCATGCATTGTTGGAACACGTAAAAATAAGACCTAGCAACAGAATGATGGCGTCTTGAAAAATCTGGGAAACAGTAATCTGATGAGCAAAAGAGACCCCAGTAGGCAAGAATTAGAATTCACAATTTTTATTACATGGATGAAATGAGTAGAGACGAACTTACCACCACATATCTCGGAAGCAGTTGATTTTGAAAGCTCCGTCCTAAAGAACGTGTGAGATGGCAACTAGGATATTCGAAGATTTACTATTACAAGAAAGGACACTTACTACCAACGCTAGTAAACTTATGGAAAGATACACAAATACTGAAAGGAATGAAGCTAAAGCAGCAAACAATTTGATAGCTATCAGCGCCTCAGAAAACTGGACAATGGTTAGAACAGATAAAGTGGAAGTGTGCGAATAATATGAACAACAGCCTCGTTACTGCGGAAAGTCCGACTGTGAAGACGAACACACGATATCTCCAATATTTTGCAGATATCAAAGCATAATGCTCTATTGTCCTCTGGAATAGACTAAAGAACACAGGCACAAGAGGGTATGTGCTTTGTTTTAACATTCTTCTAATAAAATAAAACCTAAGTGTACTTTTATCCTATTTCAATATTGTCTTTATAACAAATACGTAATTCACGTTTGAACATGTTTTAATCTATTTGAAGTGAGTCGCTAAATCTATGTCGTTGTTGGTCAAGTTCTTAGGACAGCTACTTAACTTTGTTCTGTTTCACGACTAATCTATAGAATGTCCCGTATTTGGGGACTAGTGCGGATAGTCATAAATAATAAAACTACTTCATCAGTAATTGGCGTAATTAAAACGCAATTAGCTTTGTAAATCAGTCTCCTTGTTTGTCTTTTGGGTTAAATAATTATTTTCCTTACTTATCTTGTATGTGTTCTAATTCGAAAAGTTTAAAATAAAGCATCCAGTATTTTTGAAAAATTCGAATTAATATTTAACAAATTATTTCTTACAGAATAAAATAATTGAGTTTTAGTTTTTATATAGCAAAGAAATAGACACCCAACTAGACATATTGTTGTTTTAATAAAACTGCAATATTTCATCGTATTTTAAGTTAAATGTACACTCATAAAAAATATAAAACTATAGATAGAAAAACACAAGTCCTATCAGAACTTTGAAACAGTCTTTTCTGTTACGAATTTTCATCTTACTAATCATGTAGTTAGAAGAATTCCAATGCACATAAATAATTATACGGGCTGCATTCGAAATAAACAAATCATTAGTGGACTTTTGCTCATTGCTCATTTATTAAGATGATCAGTTTAAAAATGTCTATATAAAGATAATTGTTTATAGACCGATAAAAACTTGCCGCAAAAGTATCTACAAATAAAATTAGTTAATTCAAAGGCGCCATGAATAAAAAAAATTTATTTAGATTACAAAAAAAAAAGTGAGACTAGTATGCTGGTATTGCAATTATCTGTTTACTGATTTTCTATATAAATATATACAAGAAAATAATATTTCAAACGTTTTAAGCTATATTTTCAATTTTTTTTACCATTCAGATGAAATATAATGAATAATTCAATGTATTTAATAACTTTTATATTTCTCGGTGTAATTATCAAAGGAAGTCTCTCAAATGTTCTTCAGATATTTAGTAATTTTATATTTACAAGTAGTAACTGAACATTGCAAAAGATATGCCATGCAAAAAATAAAAAAAAAACGGTTCCAAAATTCACGGAAATCTGTAAAAAAGACGAGTCGAATTTTTAGTAGATAAGCAAAGTTTATGGGGATTTCTAAAATTACATTGTCTTTATGTTAGTAACAATCAGACAAGTCAAATTCCTCATAATAGTTTTATAAACATCTTGTGTACTGCGAGTCTAATTATAATACCATAGCAATTGTGAAAAATCATAAAATCTGAGAAGAAAATAGTTCAAAAGATTTGTTCTCATATTGCTACACTAGGCACTGGCAATTTTCTAATAAACTGGCATGTGAACATTCAGCGAAATAAGTTTATTATTAGAAATACATTCAGCAATGAAGTTATAGGAAAATCAGTTACAATTAATGTTGCAAAAAGCATCTTAGTAAGCGTAATGAAACCATTGGGACCAAGGAAGCAATTATCAAACAGGCGAGCTCAATATACAATTACGGGCGGAACTAGATGACTGAACAGTTAATTTAAACGAGCAGCTTTGCAACAACCAACAACTTTTAAAACAAAAGAACATTTGCTTGCAGATACTTAAAAAGTACATTTGCTTGCAGATACTATTCATTTTGCAATTTTACATGAAGTGGTCTATTTTTAAAATGTAGTTAAACAGGAACTTCGTTTTGTTTCTTGTAAAATTAGGATTAATGGCCTTTGGAAGTGGGCGACTTATTTACAAACATGCCTAAAATTGAAAACAAGAAGCTATTTACCAGATACTACTTATATAAAAATAAGTCATACGCTGGAAATTTTTTACATATTTTGATACATGTAGGACTACTAAAGAAATGGAAATTTATGTAAGAAGATCAATTATCAATATAGAATAAAACTGGAAATTACAGTTTATTTAATTGATACACTTCATGCAGCCAGTCGTGCTGTTGTGTAAATGATCAAAAACGTTAGTTTATATTTATGATTACATTTTTTATTTGAAATTATATTGTCTTTGGAAGCATTTTCCTTTATAATACATAGAACATTCACCAACGAAATTAAAGTAGTTATCAAACCGCTAAAAAACCATAACAGAATATGTTAATATTGTCACTTACATTTCATCTGAAATATGGCTAAAAGCATTAAAAAATAACTTCTAAAATTCAATCATGCAATGCCTTCGTGGGTGTTATGAATATAAATAAAAATATTATTCAGTACAAGCTAACAATTAAATTAAAGTTAAGTCTGGTAGTGATATTTTAACGATATTTTTGATAATGGAACACACTTTTTATATATAAAAAAAAGAGAACAAATTTCTAAAATATTTTTAGCATGTATAACATAAACGTTTTATAAATATAGAAAAGAAACATTCAAAAATAAGGTTTGTAACTTTATCCAAAATATGTACGATATATATATATGTATATTATATAAAAACTTCATGGTTTGAAGTAGGATTTTGGAATTTCGTGTCTCCCAAAATCTACTCAAATAAACGACATAAAAAGACAATAAAGAATCCATAAAAAAGATAACAAGGAGTTGAGTCAACATAACTCAATTTTTAATGCAGAAATTTTTGAAATTAGAAATAGCGTTTTTTTGAGAAGCCTTTAAAAAAATATATGTTTTTGTAAGACAATTTAGACACGGTAAAAAAGTACTTTAATAACAGCTACGCTTGCAGATGAGGACAGGTTGAAAACATCTTTTTTCTGATGTTCCGATATGAGAAAATAAAGCATGCAATAAACATTCAGAATAGAATTTCGCTACATTGATATTAAAAATAAATAGGGAAGAGCTAAGCAGATCAAAGTTGGACAAAAAGGTATTTCTCAATGAATAATATACGAATACATATAAACAAAGAATATACATTGTTCCCGCGGAGACGAAAAAATTTGATATTAAGAACGAACATCGATGCCAATTTTAAAATATTTTGAATAAGAGATAAATTAGTTGAGATATTACTCGAGATAAATTAGTTGACTATGAAAGTTTTTTTTCAACATAACTTTTCCACAACTTACAAGTCAAACATTATAGCAACTTTATGAAGTTATAGGAGTTTGTGTAAATAAAGTTATTTAAAACAAATTTAACATGTGTTAATTATCTTGCAATATTAAGCGGAATTAACAATCTACAGAGAGCAGGTGTAACTAATGTTTTTGTGTTGATAAGCTGTCTCTTTGAATTTATTATTTATAATTGCTCCTAAAATTTAAAACCTGGTGTCCCGTATAAATAAAGTACCTAAACAAATAGGTGTCTCATCGTAACTTCACATCGATGGGCCCTCGCAGATCGGCCTATTAACGCACATGGCAGACCTCTTGGTCCCAGATTATCCTACGATAAAAGAGATTACCCTCGAGTAAACATGAGGCTAAGATGGATTTTATGCTAAAGATAAAAATCCTCCCATTGCTTTTCCCAGCGCCGTCCTATTGAAGTCTCGGGACAATGTAAACAGCTCACCAAAGAGCATTCGGTATAACATGTAAAAAAAAGTATCCAGACTGGTTAGGTCACCATTGTGAAAAATATCGCCAAAGTAGTGTGGAAAATAGAAGATATATGTATGAATTATACTGTATTTTGTGTGTTCCTTGAATACCGCATAAACATCAACACAAAGAAAACTCTTCATAAAGACAAAGCTTTTTTCATTGGAGGTGGGTATTCATCACTCACTTGGTGAAGAATATTGTTTAAATTAAATAATTTGTTTGTACTTCCTTATTTATTTATATAGTTTTGCGACCGGTTTCGCCTATTTTACAAAACTATAAATATATAAGTAAACAAATTATTTAATTTAAAATACCCTTATTATGGATAAATAAATAATACTAAATAATATTATCATCTCGCTTGGTGAATATTGTACCACATGACGAAACTTCGGTATGTTCTTATGACGTCAAAAACAATATGATGTTTGGGTGCTCCCAAATAGTGAATATTTCAATATTCACTATGTTGTTTGAGTGCTCCCAAATAACTGCAATGAAAATTGTTAATATAAAAAAATTCATAGAATTTCCCTTTTATCCAGTCCAATTCCTTTTTATCCAGTAGAATTTACAGTACAAAAGAAATAGGAAGAATGTAACGTACAAAATGAGAAGCAGAAACTTTATTTTACAGTTCTGTTAAAAATAATTAAAACCACAAAATAAGTGGTTTGCATGGCATTTATAATTTCATAATTTTCTGCATTTTAAAATTATAATGGCACCAAGTTATAGAAATTTTTAAAATAAATCATATAGGTTTAACAAATGTTCGCAGTTCCTTAGTCACAAATAACCTTTCATTGTCCTCTCCACACCCAAACGAATTTTCAAATGAGATAATTTTGACAACCAACATTTTCATTCAAACATTAGCTACATCGGAAGGAAAATCTTTGTTTTTCTTTTCAATACATACATGTACAATTGTACAATAATTATTTACACAGGTTTGTTATCAAAAACATAAACACTTAAAGTACTAAATATGCAAAATGTCTAAAACGCAGAAAAGTTTTAATTCCCAACAATTGACATTTAGTTTCTCATGGAATTCGTACATTTTTCAAAAATTAAGAACAACGTTAACGGTGTTTTGAATAAGTGCCTCTTTGCTTTTGATGACACTGATACACTAAATAAGCGGACTTCAGCCAGCGCAGCCGTAACAGTATCAAAACAGTACAGGTTACAGTATATATATATATATATATATATATATATATATATATTTCATTTTGTGTTCCATTATACACAAGCGTCGAAACAATATGAATTCATGCTGTCTTCAATTTACCAGTAGCTGATTTCAAAAAAATTGGGAATCTTTTGATCTTCTTTTTTTATGTGCCAGAGTATCTTTCTCATTTTCCTAAATTCATGAATATTTAACACTAAATAATTGGCCACATATCTTACGTAACACTGACCTCCACAAGGCACTCGCACAATCAAATTGAATTGAGAACAAGCAACGTTCTCAACAGTATAAGAATTTAGGTAATCCAGGACTGCATAGTTCTGTCTGCAACTTTCGGTCTCAAAAACAGGAATAACTATATTTAAAGAAAAGGATACTATTAAAATTCGGAAAACTTTCAAAGACACTTTGAGTAGCAAGTTTATTCACAGCGACATTAGTCTCATCAATTAACAAAGAAAAATCGACAACTAAATAAAAGTAAAAATTCGACAGAACAAGTCATGTACAGTCATGTAACAGAACATGTCAGTGGGCTTAGAACTATTAAAACGATAGTTCTAAGCCATTCTGTCTATCTCCGTAAGTTTAGCATTACTGAATGATATTTTAGCAGAGTGCTTACAAAATCAAGAGCCTACTGTATACGATCTGGAGATTGAAAAGCAGCACAGATTTAAATAAATCTACTTCGTATAAAATTATTAGCACCTACCAATTCTAAAGCACGTTTCTGCTTATTCAAGTCAAGTAAATCATCAAAACGAATTAGCAAATATGGAAGCGTTCGATTCCGAAAACTATTTAGCAGCAAAAAGTACACGTTTATTAATTGAATTTTAAAACAAGTGCTTCATAATCATTAGATTATGAAGCGTACGGCTTCCTAAAGTAATCTTATCAAAAATTAGACGTTTGACATTCGAACTACATCTGGTTTGAAAGCCCAAAACCCCTTATCACACTGGAAAATTGTATAAACATAGAGCATCGTATTATTGCCGCAAACTTTTTGTCGTCAACTAAAAGTATCAAAACTGAATTCGAACGTTTTCCAGGCCGGTCTGATTACATTGGAGATTTTAATAAACTACATTGCATTCCCGTTATACTGAGTACCAACAGAATTTGAAACTATAACGCCCGCAAGATTAGAAGCTTTATTAAAGGTGATTTCATTGGTTCGAACAAAATTTTGAACATACGTTACGAGATAACGTTATGAATTTGAAAATTAAAAAATATACAAATCCTTAACTGCAGTTATTAGTACAAATTGATGGTATTGAGCGTTTAGGAAGTAATAAAAATATATAAGGCAACTATGTTACAATTGACCTTCGTGAATGTCGAATCTTCTTATTATCTTAAAAACGAATTGTTGCTTTTGAAACTATTTCAGTTATTTGACATTTTAAGTTTATTCACTATATTGTTTGGGACACGTGTGAATTTTAGTTTTATTAAAATTTACTTCAAATACTAAATCGAATAAATTTTATTTAAATTTGTTTTCTATTTCTCATGAATTGTGATATGTTTTATCTACATATAGCACATTAAAGAGATACAATTTTTAATTCAACCTAACTTATTTAATATTTAGATGTTACTTTTTCAACTGAACGGTGATCAAACAATATAGTGAATAATGTAATTATGCCGTAAGTAACTTAAATTACACAAAATGTTAAACAAGCAACTACAAAATTTTAACATCTTCAACATGAACTAAAAATGTAAAATTTTGGATTAGCTTTATTCTTCCAGGCACGATATATTTTTTAACATATTGCAATAATCTAGCTGGATTAATAAATTATTCGTATTGCACAAGTATTGAAAAACAGTACGATTTCCAGGAAACCTTCATCTGTTTAGTTAAGAAAACAAAAATTAGAGTAAACTGTACAGAACAGATTTTTCTTGTTGTAACAGGCACTTTGGTCCATTTTTATAGTTTTCTTTTACACAATCGGATCAGTCAATACAAACATATCTCTATTCACTATATAAAAGTTACTTAAAAGATTTTGTTTTAATAAATCCCCATTTTTATATTGCATAAGTGAAGTAATATTTAACATTAACTCATGCAGTTATTTAACAATTCAAATCATTAATAATAAATATACGGACTGTCAAAATGAATGAATAAAATATATCAAAAAAATTTTTTGGGGGGAATAAAATTTTAGATAAAAAATGTTATCTAAAATTGCCAATCTCCGTTTGCTACATTGATATAAGTATTCGCGCGCTTTTAAATCTAGAATAGTAATAATAAGTTTTGTTAAAATATTTTGTACATTCGAATAATAATAATATTAAAAATAAAATCGAAGAATAACGATAGCAATAGTTGGAGACGAAATAAAAATACAATCACATTTTCGAAAGCGAATCGAAGAGATCTGCTAGACCTTCATTCGAATCCAGGCCGTAGCTAAATTCGGAATGTGATAGGAGCGGTTCCAAATGGACGAATGGTTCACAAAACATTGGATCCAATTCTAGTAAAAAAAAAAGATCAAAATACATTACAATATGAAATGACACAAATAAAATATGTTCATAATAAAACTGTAAGAAATTCAGAATTATTAATCAAGCCCATCATTGACTGTCACCTGAGGGGTGTGTACTGAAATTTAGTGTTTTTGGATCCCTTTCTTGTTTCAATATTTTCGAAAACTCATTTGTTGTTTAAATTGGTATGCTAGTAATGAATGGAATAGTGCCTCCATCTGAACGATAATGGATAAATCTTTCAATACTTCATTATTACGTACAGAGTAGAAGTCACCAATCATAATTTCATTCTCAAAATTCTAAAATAGGGGAATCGACAAGCCAGTTTCCTATAAATAAACCGTGTACAAAACAATAATTTCGTGGGAATTCAAAATTTCTGTCCGATTATTACATCTTGCCAATCATCATGGTTCGGCAAGAAGAATGGTGACCCCTCTTTTGGAATATATGGTGAAATGATGGTGATTAGATTGTTCCAACCGATTTATTTATTTGAACTTTAAAAGCGATTGCTGGTCACGTTGTAGTACGTTGATGTCATCAACAACTGTTGGGATGGAGCAATAAATTTCACAAGAGCAAAGTGGTCACAGATATAATTAATGAAGGTTGAAAGTAACCTACTGGAATACTTGTTTTCGTGTAAAAACAGTTGAAAACATGAGTGGCTGAAATCGAAAGTTTATAAAGAAAAGTGGTCCGTAATTTTAATCGTTTCAAAATGTATTGTTTTACATATTAAAAATTTGCAAGAATTTAATAAAAAGTACAAATAACTTCACGTAAGATGATGTCTGAGATTGTAAATATGTTGCAACTACGAAAATTGCAGCTAGTTGCATTTTTTTTTCCTGAAAATTGATGAAACCAATATTTTACCAGTTCAAATCTTTAGTGTCATTTTAAGCAATGCAACGGTTAATTTGTAAAAGCATGTCTGTCAAGATTATTTGTCACAATTTTATCATGAATACAAACACCTACAAAACAAGAAAAAAAAACAATATTTAACAAGTACCAATTAATTTAAGTAAATTAGTAATATAAATTGTTAGGTTACATAAATATTTAAAAAATGGAAGCGAAATGTGTGAGTGTTGCGTGGTTAGTAAGTGACGTAATGAGCTGAATCCCATGGTGCTATGGCAAACGAACACAACATAACACACACAGGACACAGCGCAATACAATCACTCCCATCAATCAAAAGAAAAGCGACCAAGAAAGCTAGTCACAAAACAGATAATAACGCTGTATTAAATACAAATGTATGATTAATTATATAAATAAATCTATAAAAAAAACTATTATATTTTTTACGTATAACATGTGCTACTTTATGTATGATTTTATATCATATTCCAAATTCATGAACATGCTATAATTTTTGTACATACATATTAATTAATGCCATACTTATTGTATAATTTTATTAGCAGCTTAGCAAAATATTTGAAATATTTATAATGCAAAAAACTATCATGAATACGCAACAGCAGGAAATTATAAAGCTATATAAACTATTTCCATTTAGACCTTAGATGAGTTAATCAGGCCAGTTAAAAATAGAAAAGTTGCAGGCTTATTATGTAAACATCAAATTGTCAGGATATATCAGACGTAATATGTCAAAATATCAGTAAAGATATAACAATTTATCCACGTACGGATTGCGTTATTGACAAAAATGTGATGTGTGACAAAAATAGCGGGTGTTTAAAACTGCTCCCTGATTTTATACAAACCCCATATATAAATCTTTAACCAAAAAAACCTTGCAATGTAGCACCCCGCAAAGTGAAGAACGCATGAATGCTAATATGCTTTAGATATAAATGAGACTAATTCTAAATTTTGTAGCAACGTTAAGAAAACTGGGCGATATAAAAAAGAAACTTCACCCAAAGCGCTAAAGTGATCACATAAAAATAAAGTGATCTCAACACAAGGACCTATAGGAGCATAGAAGAGACAAAAATACATCGCGTCAAATATTGAAAATATCGTAAAAGCGTGTCATTTCAAACTAATCTTGAGATCATAAAAGTTTAGAAAATACCCTCAAAAAAGTTTCAATCTCAGTAATCGCCTATCAAGACACCAAATAATTAGGTTAATAATACCTGAATATAATTAGGTGAATATTAACAAAACCTGTAAACCTGAACGATTTGTAATGCACCCAAGAACATGGACCTCCTATAGTAAAAAACCGAGATAGGAACCGACCTGTCTAAATTAAGACAGTAATAAAAGACTCTTCTCAAATAAGACGGTCGCTGCAAAGCTAAAGAACAGAGGTGGTGGAAGCATTGATCTGGATACAAAAGAACTATACATCAATTTTGGAACTATCGCTCATATTACCTATAGCAACAAAAGTGTGTGACAAATCGCACAGGAATGACTAAAAATTACACCCAATTATACACATACAGTAAAATGTGGTCATGACAAAACTAGCCAATAGCCACAGGAGAATGGAATAACCCATATCATAGCAGTCAATTCCAAACTTACATGGGACCTGCAACTTGACAGAATCAATGACATATGAGGTCTAGCTCTCGCAGATATAGAATGAATGTAGGTTCAATCATGGGACAAAGTTCGTTCCATAAAGAGCCGGACAACCATAAAGAGCCTATAGGAACACTGGTGTTGCGAAAATATACTCCAGAACAAGACCAAAACTGTCCTCCATACAGAAAACTACGTACCTTAGTATAACATGGGTTATGGAAACGATCTCAACTGCAAGTCCTGTCGTCACTAAAATTGATTATAAAAGTAGAGGCGGTTGAAGCACATTCACATGACCGGACATGGTAAAAAAATAAGTATAATGATTTCACGCGATAAAGTACTGTAAATGAAATCAGAATGTAAACATAAGAAATTTGTAGGTTGTAGACTCAGGTATGTGGAAGGGAAACAGTCCTAACTTTCCAAAATCTACTCTAGTCTGGTTCAGACGGATCTAGAGTCTTCAAATATACGGGATAAGGACTGGAAGAAAAAGACCGATATGCAGAATGTTCGGACCTTTAAGCAGATTTGCCAGTTTTTCAGGTCGAAATATATGCAATTCTATATTGCATTATAATAAACAGCGAATTTTTACAGTGAATGAATAAATGCACGGTGCAGACTGCCCAGGATCGTGCGCACCAGGGCGGAGAAGCATTGCAGACACGAAAATAGTAAAAAAAACAGCTTTAGCAAAGAGAGCATCTAGAACAAACTCATCAGCTCAAGAATACTTATTGGTTCCATTACAGAAGTGATAAAAAACTAAACCATTCAAAAACACATAAGACTGATGGGCGAAGTCTGCAGACAACCATCAGCACAAATGTTTCATATACAAGCCGTGTACGAGGAAATCTCGGATTTGCTGAAATACCGTAGGAAGAAAACAATTAGCGAGAAGTTAGTCGCACACGCGCACACATGATGAAAATTGAACTACACTCTGCAAACTCCAAGTATAGACTGTGCCTGGAGGAAAGCGTGATACTTCAAAATATTACATGCCAGTGTGAAACATTGTCATCCAGGTGACCTATTCAGAATAATTAAATATACTCTGTAGTAGTACAAAAATCTTCTTTCTAGGAAATATCAAAACTGCTGCAAGGCACAGAAATAGTTATCAATAAATCAAATGATGACTATGCTGCTGCTGTTATAGTATTATCAGGAGTAATAACACTTTTTTAAGTAGTTCGTCTCAATATTTATCAAACAATTATTTGCTTCATTATTTTCACATGTTGAATATGTACACTCTCAAAGTTAGAACTCTGCCTGTGATGTGACCCAAAAGTTTAGTAACTAAAACTGCACAGATCACAGACAAAATCCCACTTCGCATGTGTCATTGTACCACTTATATATATTTTGATTAAATATTTAAATTATCGCCATATTTCAAAAATTTCTTTCCTATCCATCACCTGAATTAAGCATATATTTTGTGGTGTAATAAACATATCTTTCGCAGTTCAAAGTCCTACATTGACATCAGATAAAAATCTTATTGAAGGAATCTTTTAAGCATCAACACTTTTAATCTCAAAATTTTTGCTCAAATTCTTTTCTCACGTTTAAATAAGCTACAAATAATTAAACATCTAAAATTTTTTTTTATCTCTCTGCTCCAAAATAACTGTGCGGTTATAACTTTGTCCCAAAATATGTATCTAGAGAATGCGATCTGTATGCTCACGTTGACTTACTGTATTTTGATTAACATGCTTCTACTCGTAATAAATATTCTCAGCAATTGTTTTAATCTGAGCTTGCCGCGTAACTTCAATCGATGTTGTTACTAATATTTATTAATATCCTACTGTCGTTACTAATATTATACTTCTATTAGTATGTTCCTGAACCCCACATCGTAAACGTAGTTCTTTTGGTGATGATCAAAACTTGGTGACGAGCTCACAGCAACCAGACACCCAACTAGTTAAAAAGTTTTTGCTCTTGCATGTTCGATGCGGCACATCTTTATCGGAAAGAATACAGTAATTTAGCTTCTTTCTATTGGGTAAATCGTGTTCTCTTCAATATGAACAGGTTCAAACATTTGCTGAAATTGTTTGACAATGGGTTTAACATTCCCAAAACGAAATTTTTACATCTTCTTATTTTATAACACGCGAACAGATAAATCGTTCCTAAGGATTCACGAATATTTTGTCTCTATACTTGCATTTTTTCTTGGATAGCACATTCGCTACTGAAGAATCAGTTAAAACTCTTTGAAGATACAAGATAATTGTAACAGATTTTTGAAAGACTACCACCCTCCAGCTTTCCACCTTCGAAGCACTTAAGCAAGGATTGTAAGACATCTTCACGTTCCTGTGTTATTTAAATTTGGATTTCCATAATTCTGATTACTTCTTGGCACAATGCTCAATAGAAGTTGATCTCAATACAGTACTAGTTGATAGAAACAAAATGGTCATTTAACCTAACGTATTAGATTACGATTAACTTTATGCATGTTCAGATTTGGCATGCATTCAAAATTTACTTGAAATAAATAACAAAAAATTAGTATACATTTTTTTTTATTACTTGTATCAAAACTTTTTTATCCGATACAAAACTGAAATGGAACAGTTATTTTGGACCAAAGATGTAATATTGTTAAAGCTCACACTTAGATTTCTACCTGATGTCAATATAAGATTACGAAGTTTCACAAATCTGTAAGCCGTTAAACATAAGCATAATAATATAAGAAAAGCATAATAAAAAAGCAGAATAAGGAATTGAATGTACACTTGCATTATTCGTTTAAAATAAGCGTAAAAACTAAATTGTGGCTGTCAAAAAATTTCCAAATATAAAAATGAATATAACAGACCTGTAGGATTCGGATTTTCGGCTTTGACACCGTTGGAGGTACTACCAAACGTATTACCAAACATCGACGTAAATCGAAAGTTTTCGTATAATGTCGGCGATAAATCGGGAATAGTAGACTGCGTTCGACCAATACCGCTAGCCATATCGATGTTATCTGTCGCTTTATCAGGAGAAATATCGATCGTACAAGATGAACTATTCTCGCCACTATTCGTTTGCATCGCGCCGGTGTCTATGCTTTTCGTAGTTGATGTTAGCGGAGACGACGACGACGTAAAGGCAATTGATTGTCGAGCACTCAACGGATTTGTTGCAAGTGGATCCAACAACAAAGGATCTTGCTCATTGGTATTAGAATGAATTTGAGATGAAAGTTGATTATGTTTTTCTTTAACAAATATTAGTTGACGGCAGGTCTGAAAAAGAATATAAGAAGTCTATATTTTCAACGACAGAATTTTAATGGCGTTTTTAATCTTTACTTTTATTTACCACATCAGACACCACATGTTTAATGTACTGCTAATAAGACATGTATTGTATTAAGATTGAACATTAGCATTAATTATAATTATTATTAAATGCCTTTATTTCAAAGAAGAAAGATATACAATCTACATGAAAGCTTATGTGTTACAATAAACAGAAAAAATTTATATAATTCTCTGAAAGGGTGCAGTATCAGATGTGAACGCTGATAAAGCGTTAACTCTGTTATTCAACTGAACTTGATTGAAAATGTGTGTAAATTCTTGGGCATTGTAGGGGGAAGAGAAAATACGCATGCGCATACAACACACATGCAAGTACAAGTAAAATATTCCGGTATTTCGCTAATTTTATGTTTAGTACATCGTTTTTAGAAAATCGCCACATTTTATTGTAAATAAGTTAGTAAGAATATTCTTTAAGTATTTAGATGATAAATTACTTATTGGCAATGTTGTACGAATAAGAACGTTCGAACAATGCGGTTTGATGGTCCGGAGGAGTGATCATACATTTAAATCGAAGAATATTATGAACATCATACCTAAAGTTCATTTTACCGTACAGTACTGACGGAGATTTATTGAAAATTATTTTGTTGTGCAGAATAAGCTCACTAAAAAGCCTACCTGTTTTTATATTCAACCAATTAGCCTCCATTAATTTATGACTTATGTGATAAAATTTTCGAAGACATGAGTTTTGTACTTTTTGAATTTTATAGTTGGTCATCCGATCCAGGCAAGGGCTGTAAACAACATTCTCAAACTGAAACACGGATAATATTAGAGATTGACATAACAAGCGTTTAGAAGTTACATTCAGGAAGTCCCTACACGTATAAATTTTGAGCCTAACAATTGCCTTTTGACAACAGTTGTTTATATGAGCGGGAAGACACCCAAAAAATCTGCAATGTTTTTTAAATCCCGACTCAATTTGGTACACATGCTAGTCAGTGATGAAAAAGAGATAAAAACTTGCGTGTCATCTGCATAACTTTGAATTCCAAAGTGTTGAAGTACGTCGGGCAAGAAGATATGTGTATATGATGAACAGAAGGGGACCAAGAATTGAGCCATGTGGAATACCACATTTAAGAAACATCGAATCAATCTTTTAATGGTTTCGATATTACCCGAATCCCAAGTTGGTTTCCGAAGAGGGCATTCTTGCTCTACACCTTTACTTGCCTTCGTAGTGAAAGGTACGATTTGAAAAAGTCAATGGTTTGATTTGTGAATCCAATATAATTTAGAATTGCGTATAAATTAACATGACGTATAACATGCTGTTTGGATATAGGTGACATGTCACTATTATTGTTACTATATTCCTCAAAAGCTTTTGACTGTCAATCATAATATGTTATAGGTCATTTTAAATTATAGTGGATTCACAAATCAAACCATTGACTATTTCAAATCGTACCCTTCACTACGAAGGCAAGTAAAGGTGTAGAGCAAGAATGCCCTCTTCGGAAACCAACTTGGGATTCGGGTAATATCGAAACCAGTTCTAAATATTCTATGGCATGCGTTCAAATAATTTCTTCTTATATGTTTGACATAGCTGGTAATATACTAATAGGACGCAAATCATTCAGTGTGTTTGGTGCAGAAACTTTTGACACCAGGATCACTCGTAAGTTTGCATGTATTTGGAAATGTAGAGTTTGTTATACAAAAATTTATCAAATGCGTTATATACTCAAATAGAAATGGACAGCAGAGAATGATACGTCAATATTTAAATCATCCGTTCACACTGATTTTGATTTATTGTTTTTAATACTTTAAGTATGTCAGTGACAGACATGTCTTCAGGTTTAAATTTTGCAGTATGAGAATTTATTTTACTGTTTTACTGTGATTATTGTAAAAGTTTATTTGGCTGATTACTCTCGGATCAAGCTCATCAAAGTTAGGAACACAATTCATAGTGATTATTAATAACGTTATTGTCATTACAATTTTCAGATAATACAGCTTTTAAATCTGTTTTGGTTTTTGAACGTACATTCACTCTATTAAAGATACTCCAGACATTAGTTCCAATAGGTGCTTTAAATTGGAAATGATTTCTTTTCTTGTCCTATGGAAAAAATTCTTTATACACTGACCAATGATTTGGACATTTCGTTTTTTTAGAGCTTTATCCATTGCCTCCATGAGATACTTAATGTTATTAGTTAACCATAGAACAGGGGGTTTTGTGAAGCGCTTAGTTATTACTGGAGAATGTAAGTTCAAAAGTATTGTCAAATCTTTGCTTCAACTGGAATGTTTCTAACAAAGTATTAACGTTCGAAATGTCAGCGTTATATAAGACTAAAAAATGTATAGTTAAATCTCCCATTAACATCACTATGTCACAATGAGGAATAATGTTCTCCAGAAGTGTAGACTCCAAAAAATCTTTTAAGTTTTTATTTCGAGGTCAATATAAAGTGCCTACCGCATAGTGAACCTTATTTATTGTAAGAAGTGCCCATATATGTTCAATTCCAGTACTCGATGTAATATTTGCCTTAATATTAAATGTATTATGTATGTACATGATCACTACACCACCCCTGTTTAAATAATCTTTTCTGAATAATCTATAATTATTAAGACTAATATCTTCATTCTTAATAGTTTGACTAAGCCACGTTTCAGAAAAAGAAATAATATCAAAGTTGTTTTGAGATACTAAATGTTCGTTTTGCGAAATTTAGGAATTAGCGATCCAATATTTAAGT
>WYDF02263709.1:0-18894 GCA_009867245.2 Adranes taylori
TAGTGAGGCGCTCAGAAGGCATCCCTGTCTTACTCCTTTGTTGGTCTCATACCAAGCTGAAACATTCCCATTCACTCCATTCTTCCCTTCGTTCCTTCATACATGTCCTTTATCATCCTAGTCATTCCTTTTGATACACCTACCTCATTCAATCTCACTCACAACCTCTCTCTCACTATCCTATCAAAAGCTGGTGTGATGGTCCCTTTTTTGTCATAATTTGGCCTTTTATTTCTTTCTTGTCCTCTCCGGTTGTCCGGTTACGTTTTTCTTTGAGTATATCATTCTCAAAGTACGGTTACGTTTTCATCTTATGGTTTTTAATTGCTATTGTTTCTCATGCCAGTATTTTGTTATTTTTGTTTTCTTATTCTATATATGAGTTTTACTGATTGATCTTTCTAGTTGGTCAGTAAAGGTTGCTTCTTCTTGTTGACTGATTTTATTATAATATAATTTATGCAGTTGATAATGGACGCTTACAAGCATTAGATAAATAAAAATGTGTATTTTTAGCATTGTACCATTAGGCAATTTATTTATTATACATATTTCCAATGTTGCTAATTATGAACCATATTTCCAGTGTTGTCAGTGTAGTAGGCGACTATTCTTTCTGGACAACCGCCAAGACAGATTTATCCCAAATTCGCCCTAAAAAGTAATGGTGACGCGATACCGTTATGCTGCGCTCTAACATAAATAGTCGCACGCATTCCATATAGTCAAATGATACGTGCTTGTAGTTCTTGGTTATTTGATTTTTGAGCAATGAAACTGAAACTATAAATTAAAATGTTCAATTAATTTGTTGAACATTCAGTTCAGGTAATAATAATTATTTTTTTATAAAAAAAGTGTACATGCTTTTTCCTATTTATAAAAAGTGCAATTCTATGTGTATTAAAGCACATGTTTATTTCGTAGTTTATTTTTTGATGACTAAAAGAACTCAGGGTTTTTATATCATTTTGGCTAATATTGGGCTAATAACAGGGATTTAATTTGGAATAGTTCTTTTTTAATATTTAAGATAATATTTGATTACGCTGTTCTGATTTTTCATACATTTAGCGATTATATCACATATTAAAATATTTTTGGTTACGCTAACTTACGCTTACTTACGCTATGTGTATCTACTGGAATAAGGAAGTTTATGTTACTTCGAAATACGGACAGCTATGTTAATGATACGGTTCAGGTGTTTTGGAGTGTATTATTCAAGAATAAAAAAAAAACAGTACTCCTACTGCAAAATTTGAAAACGTTTATTGATCTTTACAAAACCATGACGCGTTTCGGGGTCTACGAATGCCCCATCTTCAGACTAGAAGAATTAATTATCAAAAGTCATCAATTTTAATAAATAACTAATAAAGACAATAAGTTTTAGAATTACAGTTTCTAAAAATATAAGCACAATTGACTTTACTGATTACTCACATTCTGAACACTAGTAATTATTATAAAAATATTAATCAACGAAATTTATCATCAAAGTCAATCAATAAAACATTAATAAACACTTTGATAAATTATACTATTTATATAAAAATTATAAATGTAGTTAATTATAGACCAAAAGTAAATGAAAACGTTTAAAGGTTTTTAACAATAAGAAAAGAGCAAAAAACTGAGTTTGTTCTATGTCACACAATGTTGTTATTTTCGCTAGTCCTGTTGTTTTATATAGTTCATCAGTAGAGTATTTTATTTTGTGTTGTTTGTAGTGATTTCATTAATTTTTTATTGCAGTTTCCCCAAATACTTAGTTCATGTTTGAAATGAGTTTCTATGTGTGCATGATATACCATTTTTTTAGTTCACTTTACCACAGTTTCTGAATGCTCCAGTTAAGTTAGTCATTTTCTTTTTCATTTTATTGATGTGATTGTATATTTTTATTTTTGTTATTTGATATCATATATTTTTGTTTTATCTTTATTTATTATTAAATTATTGCTTTTTGCCCAGGTATTAAATTTATCTAAATTTTGTAGGATTTTTATTTTGAAGTGTCTTTAAATAGTTTCCAGTAAATACTAGTACAGTATCATCCGCATAACTGTAGTAATTATTCTCCATTTTAAGTCTTTTAAGTCCTGTACATATATTAAGGAAAGTATTGGCCCTAATAGCGATCCCTGTGGTACTCCTGTTTTCGTTTCTTTCATTTCTCCCTTTGTAGATTTGATTCTAACTAGTGTGCGATTTGTTAGGTATGTTTCAAATAGTTCCCATCCCATCGTCTGCAGTTTGATTAGTAATTTTTTTCGATCCACAGTGTCGAAGGCCTTTGAGAAGTCTATAAAAATTGATACACTATATTTTCCTTTATCTATTTCTTGTCTTACTCTTCCTCCTCCGTGTCTTACTCTTCTAATAGGACGCATTGCGTTCCACTGTTTTCTTGATGCTCGTACTGTTTTGGGTCAAATCCTATTGTTTTGTTGATGAAGTCAGATGTCATGAAGTCAGATGAAGACTTCTTTTTGTAGATAAGATGCAAACAATCTAGAAAAAGAAGTATGGGAGACAAGGAAGAAGCGAGGAAAGCACTTAGTCTGACTAGAAAAGGAGAAAAGTTATAGGAGGAATATTAGGTTGCTAAAAAAGAGTGGAAGGATGAACAAATACAAGGTACCCAAAGCGCGAGAAAAATGAATGGGGGTAATTAATAAAATAAAGAGTGAATGAGATCTATGGAATATTTAAAGATGAAGGGAGTAAAAAGATTTTCGTGAAAGAGAAAATCTTTTTGATTTTCTCGATTTTCTTGGAGTGAAAAGATTTTCTTCTGAGATGGCATTGGTTGAATGGGAAAGAAAGTGTAGAGTTGGGAGAAAGAGAAGGGATAGATGAAGATGAGAAAAAAAGAGACAAAAATTATAATATAAATGTATCACTTCATTAGACGGACGAAGGATGTAGAAAAGCACGAGCGGGGTGCAAGATTAAGGGAAATAAGATACAACAATAGGTAAATATATAATGGTTGAGGGTAGAATACCAGAGTATTTGATGATGGATGGATGTATGAGAAATAAAAGGATGGTTGGTAGATTTAGGTGTGGGAGCGAGGAAGATGGAACAAGTATTGGATGCAGGGCAACAAAAGAAGATGTAGGATATGTGGAAACAAAAAGGAAAGATGGGAGTACTAGGTAAAGGAATATAAAGGAGCGTAATGAAGAAAGAATTGTGGCTGAAAATTGGAAGAGTTGTATGGTACTGCATGGGAGATAATTAGGGATAATGAAAAAAATAGTAATGGGTATAAGGGTGGTGTAATTCGAAATAAAATCGGGTTATGGGAGTTTCTAGGAGGTAGATTTACTTGTTGGGAATGTCCTGCGATATTTTTCTCTCTCGCTCTCTCATTATAAAAATTATACATTGTTTAGGTTTTTAGGTAATATCATGTGTCATATTTTATTTTCTAAAATTGATTATGCCAAAAAAGGTTTTTTCTAAAATAATATATGTAATATAGACACATATAAAACAAATCACTAACGTGTTTGAAATAGTTTAAATCTGTATATAATAAAGAGTATAATTACCTTCTTAATCACTTGTGTACCAACAAATTCTACTTGTTGTTCAACAATCATTTCAGTCGAAACTACTTCTTTATTTGGTGAAATTGGTACATCGGTAGAAGGCCTAACAACATCGGCAGCCGTAGATGTGCTAGGTACTTGATCAGATTTCTCTACGGTAGTGTGTTGCTTTTTCTTATGATCATCGTCGTGAACTTTCATCGGTTTTATAATGGTTGACATGATTTCCAATGGCAAGCACATTGGTTTCTTTGTGCCGTAAAGTATGTAATATAAATCAACGAGATCGCAACGTAGGCGTGAATCATGTGAAAGCATGCCACTAAAATAATAAATTAACAAAATGATAAGCCACTCAAATAAGTTTATGATGCTACAGTTGATGGTAAAATTTGGGAATAGAAAGATAGCAAAATCAAAAGTATGATTGCTTCTCAAAATACTCCCTTTTAGGCTATTGTGCATAATATGGATAAATCTGTAGTCGCATTATTTTACAATCAGCAATCAAGATTTCAGTTTTCAACGCTTTCACTGCATTTTCGTTTGTTATAAATTGTTGAAAACTTTAGTTTTCGATACTCCAACAAGAAGTAGAAGATCAAAAAAAATGTTTAGAGACAAACTATCCTTGAAACATACACGAAAATATCATTAATTCTAAAGTGGATAGTTGTAGTATTTCGGACTATTTTGTAATAGTTTTAATGGTGAATTTTGTCTGTTAAATCGAAACACAAAATTGGACATAATAACTTTCATTTTCCTAAACTTTGACGTTTATTAATGTAATGATCTAGAAATATTCTGAGTAGTTTGTTTACAGCGTGTGTTTTAAAATAAGCAATTTTGTGAAAAAATCTCGCATGAAGGATTTCGTTAGATAAAATTCTACAATTTTAATTAAGCGTAGTTCGAATTGCGTCGTTCAACTTTTAGTAATAAAGAAGCTTCAGAAAAGACTGTTTACAACTCGTTTGCATAATTGCGTCATGATCGTGGTTCCGGCAATGATAAATTTCCTGAAGATCGACCAAAATAGTTTGTTGTTCCAATAAATATTGATGTGTGCATCATGATTGAAAAATATCAGCAGGTGATACACCGTGCAAGAGAACCATCCTTAGGCATATCGAAAACAGCAGTACATTCGATTTCGATGAATATTTAGGTGTGAGAAAGATCTGTTCCCTACGGATTCCTCATACAAAAAAAAATCTTTATCAATAGATGCGAGAAAAACTTCAAAAAATTGATTGAGTCAAGCGGTACGTCGTGGTAATCCATGAGGTATGACGGAATAAAACAACTTCCAATTGATAGCTCAAAAATTCGTACAAAAAACTGCAAAATTAGTATACAACATCCTAACAGGTAACAAATCTTGGATATCTTCGTACGCGTGGCTATTAACTGTTCGTGTGTTCCAAGATGAATCGTCCATCAAAAGTTAGTCGATCACAAAACATTTCAAAGCAAATGATTGAGTGTTTTTTTAGTTGTACTATAACTATTGCAACTGTTGCTTCGAATAGGATCGAAGAACAGTTAATACTGAGTGGTAGACAACGATTTGTTTGCCACAAGTCATAAATGAAATGAAGAAAATCTTCGAAAACGTCTCATCATCCTTCATAATACAAATGTCAGTTCTCACATAACACATCTAACAATTGATTATTTGAAGAACATCGAATGAATGTCTTTTGAGTCGTATTCACCCGATATATTGTCTAACGAGCACTTCATGTTCCCGAATGTCAAACAGAAAATGCATGGATAGTGATTTTCATTATCTTACAAGATGCTGATAAAGCCTTCAAAAGTCATAGCAATTTTATAGTGTAAGAAATGTTGTACATAAAGTTTATTGAAGCAATGAAACGATTTGCGCCAATTCTGTTTTCTTTCATTATTTTATTAAAATTTAACAAATAACTTTGGTATTATTCATAGTATTATACTTATTGGTTTTAATAAACTGTCTCATTCTATTCTAACTCAGCAATGGCTTCCAAAGCATGCACATATTATTTAAAACTTCATGCAAAGCACTTTCTTGGATCTTATTTGGCAATTTATTAATCTTAGAGACAATCTTCGTGACATGATTATAAAAGATAAAGTTCAATATAACTCGACTACAAAATCACTAATTTAAATTTGATTTATTCAAATTATGTATTGAAATGTTGTATTGATAATTATAAGTTGACTTCGAACGACTAACTGAAATCAAACATTTATTAATGTATAATTTATACCTTTTACTAACCACAAATTGTGTGTACTTTACATAAACCATAAAGATGGTTATTTTTAATCTGGTACACATCGATTATGATATGAATAAATTGTGCACTTAAATATGTAAATTCAATAAGATATCATTATTTACCAGACAAAATTAACTAAGTCAACGGTGCTAATAGAACACTTATAAAGTTGTTACCAAAATTGTTACTAATATGTTAACTGTTATAAAAAAAACAGTCGATAAACTGCGTTTTATTGAATCGTGGTAGACGTTGCATGTACTTTGATTTATCTATTTGTAAAATAAGACTTCACGTAATAAATCAAATGATTTTCAACACTTAACTGCTAAAACAAATACAAACCTATATTACGAAAATTGCATGTTAAACATTTAGTATCAATATAAATATAATTACGCCCTTATAGTCCAATAAAAAAATATTTTAAAGAGGACTAATTTAGTACCATTATCCAATTACGCATAAAACAATTTAACTAGTAAATCTGATTTTGCTTATTACAAAGCATGCTTTAAGCTCTTTTTGATTATTTACGAGGCAAAGTCAAATAAAAAAATTTTAAATGTTAAACAAAATTTTCTGCAGAAATATGAAGAAAGAGTATGGCATCTTTTGACATAGTTTCATTGAGTTCTATGTACCACCCCAAAATAACATAATTCTATTAGTCAATACCCGTTGAAAATCATTATTTTGTTCATGTATACATCTGTACAAATCACTTTATTATTACTCTCAAATTTCTTTCAACCTAAGATTCTTTAAGTGGATCAAAAACATGATATCCTACAGAACAAAGTGTGCTAGGCACGCAAACTGGAAATATTTTATAGTTGCCCTTCTTGTAAGTATAATATGATCAGAGCATTGCAAAAGAATTTTATAATTTAGAGATTCTCGCCTCTTGATTCTTGTTACAAGCTTGATAAGGTTCGTCATGAGTTTTGAAAATGACCCATGTAGTATAACGGTGGATTTTACTAAATACTGAAATACGTTTAATGAAGTAATTAATAAAATTTAGTATGAAATCTTAAGGTCTTAAGCTATAATTATTTTTCAACTCGTCATATTTTCCAATTGACAAAGATAATAAATATCAGTTAAAATGAATAACTTATAGAAATCATCCAGCCATTGCAGTGTACAAATAAATTTGGTAACTCCGGCAATGTTCATTTCTTTACTCAATGAGTGCTTATATAATCAATGCGTGCCAAAACACCCTCAGCTGCGCTAAGTGCGGCCAGCCTCACCGTGATCAGGAATACAAGCAAGCACAACCAACATGCCTTAACTGCGGGATCAGGCACGATGCATGGTCTAAAAAATGTTCCAAAAAAACCAGAGGAGATCGGTGCATCAACTCACCAATCTGAGCAAAAGATTAGACAATCCGACGTTCTACCCTCCTGTCCACGCGGATGATCTTATCCGCGTCCTCATAACCACCTTCCTCAATGTCCTTCCCGACAAACGCTCTACCATCTAAGAAGCAATCGGGTCCTTATCCAAACAACTTCTTCGAAGGGAAACCTACATTTCCTGTCACAACATCACTGTATCCATTGTTACAATACCATTAATGTAATGGAACTTGTCATCGGTACGGTGAATTCCCACGGAGTGCGATGTAAGATAGGTCCTATCAGAAATCTTCTCTCTTCCGATACAGTTAAAATTCTTTCTATACCAGAGATCGTTGCCACATCCGATATTAATATCTCACAATATCGGGTATTTCAAAGAAACAGTTTACGCAGGGCCATCAGAGGAACCGTCCTTGAACCGTGATAGGAACCATTAGCAATCATTACGCCAGCACCCATTTCCGCTTCCTCCCCAATTCGAAACTTTTGAATGTGTAGCGGCCAATGTCCATTTCACCAATTCAACAGTCACAACCATTTCTTATTACAACCCTCCATCTAAGGATATACCTTAATTATTTTTAGAATAAGTCTCAAGGCTCCCAAAAGCCATACTAATGGGTGATTTCAATGCGTGCCACGTAGAATTTGGAAATAGTCACAAACCGTAATTGCGAAGTTCTGATTAATTGTATCACCCAATTTCTAATTCTAAGAATACGAAACACTGAAACACGTAACATTGGCCAAGGTGTTTCTATAATTGACCATATAATAATCACAAAAAACCTAATCCACCAAATTGATTCGCCGGCACATCAATAACTTCCGACCACTATCAGCTATTAGTCAAAACCAATCTTGACAACGCCCCAGAACCTCCCCCATGTCATCAGAGACTTCCAAAAAGCGAACTGGCAACATTTTCAACAACAAATAATTCAACTCACTCCACAATGTATTTCAATATCTACTCCCGGTGAGATAAATACTACTGTAAGTAATAATCTGTCAGATCATCCAAAATTCTGCAGCAGAAAGTATCCCTCTAAAAAGCGTATCAACAAATCGACACTCTCTTCCTCCCGACATCATAAATATGATATGGGAAAAAAGACGAATTTTTTGCCAGTTTGCTGCACACACATACCCAGCCATTACAACTGAGTGGAACCGGCTAAACGCTCCAAACCGTCGCAATATTATTGCATACAGAAAGGAGTGACAGATCGAAGTTACTTCAAAACTCGACTACCGTAAAAAATTCTGGGACCAGTTTCACCACCTTACAGGCAAAAAAAAATCAAGCTCCAAATCACATTTAACAAATCCACAAGGTCAAATAATAAGTAATCCACTAGAAAAAGCAAACTACTTTGCCGATTATTTAGAATTAGCTTACCAAATTCCAAATAACCCTAACTTTGATAATGAATTTCTAATACACAAATTCCTACGCTAAAAATCATTTACGCCTTCACATCAATCTCCGAATTTCCTAATAATGACTAATGCAATTTCGTAATAATGACATTTTCCCAAATCAATCTTGAAGAAATCTCCGCTGCACTTATGAGTGGTAAAAACTGCCCCAACAAATTATTGCTCTAGACGACCAAAGAACAAATTTTCTCATCCACCTGCACGAATCATAAGCACTATGTAGGAACCCCCAGAAGATCTTCAGAAAATTCTTGAATCTACCTCACTATCCCTAAGATAACCCGATAGCGGAAGAACATGAAAAAAATAAAAGGACAAAAAAACAAAAAGAAACAACAAAAACAAAAAAACATAAAAACAAAAAACTTCATTTACCAACAAAACCGATCCTAGCAACAAAAATCAACACAACATCCAATCGTGCTACGATCAAGGTTTAGTAGGTTTCCCTTGATTTAAAGTGAATACTGTAGCACATACTGCCTGCAAATAATCTGCCCAATAAAATACTAACAACTCCTCAAACCCAAGTCCAAGGCTGAAGTGACAAATCCTAAAGCCTCCCAAGTACTCTCCAATATCCTTGTGTAGACCAAATTCCCAACAGGGAGTGGAGTTTTAGCGGGTAAAAATCCCACACAGTTGGATGCACCGGGCATCCTTCGTTGTTTTGAATATTTCTCCACTTCCACGTAAAACAAAAAAAAAACGTTCATAATACCTGTTCATCAACGCGGGCTGCGAACGTTGTGTAGAAAATCAATAACTGCACATTGCGCCTGACCATTGAACAAGTACGCAAATTCAAACCTGCGTAGACATAGGAACGGATATCCACAGATCCATGATTCGCCGAGGGAAATACCAGCTCATCAATGCGATCGTCTGTAACGCGCCTTTATGGGGTTATATAACGCAAGTAGTCTCTATCTTTTATTGCCTGTATTATTTCATCTATTAATGGTCCTCCCTAATGTCCAATGTCCAAGTAAAGTAGACATCTTGAAACACTTATTTTTTATTTTTTCAACAGTTTCAATGATTCCCATAATACGTAATTAGCAATATCTTCAAATTTGTAAGAACTTCGTTGGAAGCATTTTTTCTTGAGTATGATAAAGGCTTTCATTTGACTGAGCCTCGTATAAGCAAAATAAATAGAAAAAAAAATCAAAAGTAGAATTTGTGTCAAAAATAGATTACTCATGAATATAAAAATATCATTCAACAAGATATTATAGATTTGCAGTTCTTACTATCTATTAGATAAAAAATGAAGCTAATACTTCTATTCGCATTGGTATGTGAAAGTACAGAATACGAACTAACGTCAATACATTATGAAGACGAATTTAAAAATTTATATAACTGTATCAGTCCTTTATATAAAAAACCAAATCTTAGAAGCATTTTAATTTTTACAGATCATAATAGTAAATTTATTGACTTTATTACAAAATATGAAAAACCTACATATAATTTTATCCTAGAGTCACATGTTTTAACGCATTTTGGAAAGCTACCAAATTCAGGCAATGAAGATATGTTACTATTCATATTTTCAAAAAATTTAAGGAATTTGGAAGAAATTCTAGATTTACTAACGCCCGTTTATAAAAAAAGGTTAAGAAGTTTTAGTTATTTTTTTGTGGAAGATTTAGAAGATTACGGCATAATAAAGGATATGTTTACTAGTTTGAAAAGAATGAGGATTCGTAAGAAATATATTATATTATCAAATTTAACTATATATACCGATAATTTATTTAGTAATGACTGCTGCATAGAAATTAAGAATTGTACATTTTTGAAAGAGTCATATAAGATGAATTACGAATATAATATTTTACATATTTCATTATTCGATGACTTAACAAATGTTATAGCAACAAATACTGGTTATTATGGAAGAGATGGTAATATAGCATCAAGTTTTAGTAAATATATCAATGCTACAGCTGTATATTATGAATCATCTGATGGTATAGCTTATGGTTTAAATACAAGTAAAGGAGTTACAGGAACTTTAGGTGATGTTGCTTATAATTTGACAACAATCAGTTTTAATACGAGGTTTGTTCGTGAAGATTTCCAAGGATTAGTTGAGTTTATATATCCACATGATGTCGAGAATTTAAACTTTTTGGTACCTATAATTAGATTTCCTCGAACATTAAAATATTCTAATATTTATACCATAGATGTATGGGTGATGTTATTTATTATGGGTTTCATAATTTTATGCATACTATATTATAGATTGGAAAATAAAAATGATTTTACACTGATATTATTGAACCTAATCGGAATATTTTGTAGTCAAGGATGTTTACGTAGATTAAGAAATTATCCATCATATTTAATCATATCTTATACCATAGGTTGTTTAATTATAATCAGTTTAACCAGTGCAAGATTAGAAAGTTTACTAACAGTACCAGATGAACCAAAACAAATTGAATCAATGATAGATTTGTATAATTCTGGCTTAAAGATCTATACACTTGATAGATACAGAGATTTACTTGCAAGATACGGCGATAATACTACTAATATGATATTATCAAGAATAAAAATAGTACGAACTGAGGATGAGATGTTGGATAAAATTTTAACCGAAGGTAATTTTGCATTATTATGTAAAAGTCATGTTTGTGAATATGGTCTTCATAATCGAATAAATTACTTAAATGGACAACCACTAAGAAGAATGATGACTTATACACCATTTCCTAATATTGTTTGTTACATTGTAAAATATGGATCACCGTTGAAACCTGTGATTGAAATGTTTGTTGAAAGAATGAGAGAAAGTGGAATTATGAATTATTGGAATAACATAAATATATATATGTACTATTTAAAAGAATCTAAACACTATGGGATTGATGTTTCCACAACAACAATGCCTTTAAATCTGTACGCTTTTCAACATATATTTTATATATATTTTTTTGCTATGGGAATTGCATTTGGGGTATTTTTATTTGAATATGTATCCGTTCGATGCTTTAGAAAATAACTCGAAAATGCAATTTTAATTAAAAAAAAACAATATAAGTAACAATAAAGGGTAATTCAGTTAATATATATGTATTGTACCCACTAACTCAGTTTTTCTTAGAACTTGGTAGGAATGTACGAGAGTAATTTCTTTATCAAAAACATCAATTATAAATAAGTTAAATGGATCCTTATATTATAGGTTATGTCAAACATTCAAAAAAAAACAATTGTATTGCAATTGATTAAATGAGTATTTGCACTAATATTCACTATCTTAACCAGGTAGCAATAATCCTACAGCCTTGTTACACGCACTAGATTGTTAATAAATAGTGACGATAAAGAAAATTTGTCAATTGGTTTTTTTTTTCTTCTGACTATCCATGGCTTTTGAATCTATCAACTAAAATATATCTTCAAGTTAACTTATTGGAATTGATTATTGATAGCTTAATTTTTTAAATCTTTATTCATTAATTTAATTTGGTTTGAATTAATTCTCAGTGCAAAAGATCTAATTTCAATCAGGTCGAATTAAATTATAAAGTTATGAATTTTAGAATTATAAATTTTGTAGCAAAAATTAAATTGATTCGTTGATCTGTTAAAATACATTGAACAGCATTTACCTATATTGAGATGTAGTTCATTATAAATCATTAGACAAAATTATGTTATCTTGGAGTGATCTATGCTCCTTATAGGATTTAATAGTATTGTATATTTTTAGTACAAGGGCAGAAGTGAATGAGATGATGAAAGGGTGAATAAATGCATGGAGAAAATGAGAACTAGAAGTAAACGAACTTTATATGTGAGAAAGCTGGGAGCGAGAGAGAGAGAGAGGAGGGGGGGGAGAGAGAGTAGGAAGGATGTGTTTAAGATGAATGGGGTGAGGTTAGAAAATGTAAAACAATATAAGTATCTGGGTTATATGTCGAATATATAACCCAGTATGAGGAGAATATTAAGATTGGAAAGAAGTATACCAAGCGAAATAGTAATGCAGGAGTTAAACGAGTATAAATGTTGGGTGAGCGGTAAAGTAATTGGTGAAGTACAAGGAAAAAGGTGATTATGGATTTACAGGAAAGATGGGTAAAAATGTCGTTCAGGCGATGAAGCAAGAAAATATGAGGGAAGCGAATGGGTGGGAGATAGAAGAAAAGTGTACGAAAGGATAGGATGGCAGATTGTAACGTTGTAATGCAAGTGGAAGAAAAGATGAAAGATATGGAATTACAAGAAAGAAATGGAAGGTTTAGGGTGAGTAGATATAACAGAAAGTATCAGTGGTTGAAAGAGGCTTGCCAAGATATTTGGAATCAAATAAAAGTATGAAAGAAAAAAAAATGATAGCGAGGGTCAGATGCGGAAGTATGGAGAGGAAATAAGTAGTGGATGACGGATAATTATAGGAAATGTGGTAAGGAAGAAGAAGTATGGGAGCATTGGATAAAAGCATGTGAGGGGATGAGAAGGAATTTGAATGAAACAAAAGAAGCAGAAAATTGGAGGGTATATCTGGGACAGGGATAATGTGTAAAATAATGGAAGAAATAAGTAGAAGGGAAGTATAAAACGAGAAAAAATGAATGAAAAGTAGTACAAAGGAGACGAAAAAAAAATACTAAGAGAAAAAACAGATAAAGTATTTTACAAGTAAAGGTGATCTCCTTTATCTTCATTCATGCTTGGTTAAAAAAAGAAGGGGATTTTGTAAATAGGGTGTTTTGGGTTCGAATGGGAGAGGGTTAAAGAGTTAAAAAATTAGGTTAGCTTCCTTCTTCTCTCTTACAGTAAAGAGAAAGAGAAGAAAAGAGGAAAGAAGAAAAAAAGGAAAAAGTAGAAAGGATGGATAAAGAAAAGAAAGAGAAAAAAAATTGAAATATAATTGTGTTATTTTGTATGTTTTGGAATGTAGTTTTTTTATGCCAATAAAGATTATTATTATGGTCTCTATATTTTTAGATCATCCGATTAGGCTGTGAAGTTGTATCAAAATAGTTCATTAAAAATGTTTCCAATGTTAAATTTCGTGTATTTTTTTTGTAATAGCTGTCATTTTGAATTTTTTAAATAGATTTCATAGCTCAATTATTGTGGAACGCTGATAGTAGAAATCTATATAAAAAACAAATCAATATACAACTCATTCAATCCTCCCGAAATGTAAAACTTAATAAAGCATAAAACGTTTTCTAAATGCTAAAGAGAATCAAAATCAGAATGCTATAATTTGCACTTACTTAAAAGTATTCCATAATTTATCAACCAAATCTGGTGAATCCAGTCTCGATCTATAAGCTTTCTCAAAAGGAGGATTCAATATCAGCATTCGTACTAAACGATGGCGCAGTCCAGGATCAGGATCATTATCAACCAAGTCTAAAATATGTTGGAGATCTGGAGATTTGCCATCTACTCGTACAAAGTCTACAAGACATTCTAATGCTGCTACTCGGACATCTAAGTAAAAATTATTATAAAGTGTACTCAAATATTTGGCTATTATTTCAAATGAATCATTTCCGCTGACAAAATTGCGCACAAGAAAATGTGATCTGGAATCAAGTGGTTTAATCAATAATTAAAAGTCATGAGAGATAAATTGTTTCTGCTTAATTATCTGTGCACTAACTCCGGGACAGAAGCATTATTGGAAGAACGCAATGTTTTCCGACATAAATATCGTCGAGCTCTGAGAGAAACAAAATAGAGAAAGGATCCAACGTTGTTGGATCACTGGATCTAACAACAAAACCAGGGACCTTTGGGAAATAGTGAACGGTAGGCGTAATACAGGTGAGTGATTCTTAGATAGATGGAATAGAGTAGCGAGACTACCTGACTCTGTTTGGGATCCTCGAACTACGAATATAATCACCCCACCGACTATTCATTTCTCATTTGGAAGCGCCTCACACAATGATATAAGGGAAGCCTTTAAAGCGCTGAAGAACTCCAAATCATGAGATGTATATGGACTCAGTTCCAATTTAATAAAGAGCAATGTTAACAACCTGATTACACCAATGACGCGTCTAATGAACGAAATGTTTCATGAAGGAATTTTTCCAGGCTGCTTAAAAATTGCCAATGTCATACTCATATTCAAAAACGGTATTAAGAAAATGATCAGCAACTATTGACCAATCTCAGCGTACCAATTTTCCTTAAAATAATTGAGAAAGAAATGTGCGATAAAATCATACATTATTTTGAAAAGAAAAAACTATTTCAGGGCAAAATAGAAGTACGAGCGATGCTATACTACAGTTCAGCAATGTTGTTCTGGCGGCATTTGACGATGCTATGGTTTCAACGTCGTATTTTTGTGACCTGAGCAGGGCATTTGACTGTGTAGGGCATGGTATACTCTGCAAAAAACTAGAGTTGTATAACTTTGACAATAAAAGCAGGCAACTAACATGGGGATGACTCAAGGGTCCATTCTAGGACTCATTCTATTTCTAATCTTTTTCAATGACTACCTCAAGTGTAAAACCAGATCATACTGTTTTGTTCTCTGATGATACACTAACCGTACTAGGAAACAATAGACAAGACGTTTAAATGGAAGCAAGTTTCATATATTCACAGGCACAACAGTGGTTTACCTCGAACAAACTTCATAAGTAAATCATCCAAACTAACATTGTCACTGCAATAGTGAATAATGATATAGAATGTGTCAACTTTCTGGGTGTACATATAGATCAAGTTCTAAAATAAAAGAAACACGTAAATGCAACCTTCAAAAATCTTGCAAGCAATATTTTTCTATTACATGTGCTATTGCAATCGCTATCATCAGATTCACTGCTAACCTGTTACTATGATCTGTGTAAATTATTGATTAGCTGTGCTATCTTAGCATGAGGCATACGCGCTGATGCCAAACGCATTTTCACACTAGAGGGCAGCAATGAGAATCGTAGGAAGCATAAAATAGAGAGATGACTGTCTTCAGGTATTTAAACAAGAGAATGCTTACTTGTCCCTCACTATACATCAAAGAAGCATTAATTTATACTCATAAAACAAGAATCAGTGGACATTACACAGTGAAGTACATGACCATAACACTCGAAACAAGCACTGTATCAGGCCGAATCATCACCGCCTGACAAGAACGTTAAAAGTTCCAATCCCCGTGTCAGTGAGGCTATATAACAGACTACCATCTGAGATCAAGCAATTCCCAGAGCTTAACTTTCGGAAGGTAATCACAGACTGGCTAAAACCATGTGCCTTTGATTCCATATGGGAATATTAGGTAACCGACTTCGGCGTCGCGCTGTAGCCACTGTCTTATATACCAATTACATATTACATTTTTTAGTTCTCATCTGAAGATGTAATTCAGTTAACTTGTTTATTAATAATATTTTTATTTCTTTGTTTTTTTCTGGCATTACTATTTCTATTATAATTACTATTTTATTTCAATTTATTTCAATAAAATTTTAATAAAAAGTAGCGAAAACAAACAAAAAATTTTGAAAACAAAAACTTACCAATAAACTGTCCATAAGCAGCGTAACTTTTAAACAAAGTGGGGCTACTTGGTAGATGACCAAATTTTTGTAATTTTCGTATAGCTTTCAAGCATGCTACTGTTACCGTGTATTTGTAACACGGTAAAGATTTCTCTAAATTTAACATTCGAGTAATTTCTTCTAAAACTAGTTTCGTATCCGCGCTTAGACTATCAAAAGTAATTGATCCTCGCTGAACTACTGATATGACAGGCGTTACAGTACATCCTAATGCTTCAACTAGGATGGCTCTAGAAACAAACAAAATTGAACGAATGAAATAAATTTTTAAATTTTCCATTAACGTTCGTTCTTAACTGTTTTACATTCGACATTGATGTCTACTTATTTTTGTTTGATTAATTGAACTGAACAAAAATTGTTTTAGATCATATTATCTAAACAGCAATTCAGAAATCAAGTTTATAAATTCAATTAATGAGGAAAAACATGAAAAAAATTTTACAAAAAATATAACTAGAAAAGATATTAAAATCAATATGACGTACCGTAGGAAAATGGACCAATAAAATAATTTAGACAGATGAATTCAACATCAACTTTCTAAATTTTAATTTAAATATTGGAATTATTAACACAAAACATCGAAAACCTTAAAATATTTATAGATAGATTCAATAGTAATTTAGAGTTAAAATTCTGTGACTGGTCGTTTCTTACTTAATTTAATCTGCTTAGTGAATTGACTGGTCGTTTCTTACTTTCCATCCATTTGCACAAACAGGTCTTTTCAAAAATGAACGAAAATACATTCATTTTCGACAAATCTTCATAGGGTTACCTTCATTCTCGACAAAATGGACACCATTGTTGTGTGAGTAGTAAAGTACAACATTATTCACGTATCCAAACGTATTGATTAACATACTGAATGTAAGAAATAAGATATTATACACAGTATTGACGTGTCAGAATTAATAGTATAATTTGTACCGCCCTTAATCAAGGATTTGCTTAGTCAGTGATGATCAATTGCAATCCAACAAAAATCTTTTCATTAAGATCTTTCTGCTACTGATGTAGGTAGTACATCAAAAATATAAAAACTCATATCATCACTGATAGACGAATGGTTGAGCTTGAAATAAAACTCGTCATCCAAATTTGGAGCAAGATTCAAACATTTTCAACAAAGATACAAATCCAGATCGAATTATTCCCGTTTATTGTTGTCAACACGAATGTAGTATTTCATGCTACAGTGTGCTCTTTCATTTATGTTTTCAAGTATGAATCTTTCCGCGTACTTGTTATCGGTTCACCTGGATCGGTAAAAGGTGAACAAGCATCACGAATGATTTTTTTCTTCACATTTTTCTATAAATTCTGAGTCAGATGCTGCATTGCTTTTATTTCAATACAACTTTTCATTTATAACAAACGTAATATTATATTTATATTCTATTTTGTTACATGTAAGGATTTTAGTAAACATACATTAGATGCGATTTACTAAAGACTATCAATATTGACAAATTCTGACAAAATCAATCAAATCAAGCACATTGCATTACTGTGTATCTGCCAAGACGAGTAAAAACGACTTTAGTTTTAAGTTTCAGACTATTAAAACTTCTTTTCTTGATATTGAGAGGACATGGGATGGATCGGTGGTGGATTTTGTGGTTGTAGATGAGATAGGGAGTGATTGGTTGGAAAGTATGATAATTGGAGATAGATGTGAATCGGACCATTTTCCATTGGAAACTGAGTGGAGGATGGGAGGGATGGAGAAAGTAGAAGGGATGGAATGGAAAGATAGAGTGAAAGAAGAGGTAAGGTATCTGTGGAGCGAAGGCGTGAGGAAAGGAATGATGAAGAGTTTACAGGATGTGAATTGGAAAGAATTTGGAAGTGTAGGGCAAATTGTAAAGAAAGTTGAAAAGAATCTAGTGAGAAGGAGAGGAGGGATAAAGAGTAGAAAGGAGACGGGTAAGAATGTGGATGAGGTGTGGATTAAGAAGAAGAAGGAAGTGGGGAAGTTTTGGGGATGGTTAGGAAAGGGGAATTATCATGGGAGGATTATGACAGAGAAAAAATGAGGTGGTTGGAGGAAGAGAAATATTTATAAGAAAGAAATAGGAATAGGGAAGAAGAGGTGATAAGAAATTTTAAAAATGAAAGTGAGGTGTGGAGATATACGAAAGAGAGAGGAATGATGACGAATAAGGGGGCAAGTTGTGGTTTGAGATTGAGTGTTTGGGTAGAGAAATAGAAAGGAGTTTATGCTAAGTGTTTATATGTTTAAATTGCTTTGTAAAGTTGATATGCCAATAAAGATTAATTTATTATTATTATTAATTAGTTGTACGGTGCGCCTAAATATAAATACCCAAACATTATAATAAATATTTTCCATTATAAAATCCAATATAAACTACATTTGTTACATTACATATATAACATAATTTTCAATCAAATTGGATGCCAACAAAAATTTATTTGTCGTCCGGCCTCTACTTTTTTAAAATTTAATCCGGCCCGTTTCTCAAAATTTGTGACCAGTGATTTAGACTATCTACTGTTCTAAAAATTTTCACATCGTCTCCAAACAACAGAAATGATGAATTTTTAAAGCTAATTATATCATCTCAAATGAAAATCATCGGTAGTTGGACATCAGGTTTTAGCTATATCACAATAGCCATATATGTTCGCACCGAATAAA
>WYDF02263720.1:2177-18892 GCA_009867245.2 Adranes taylori
GCAACATTTTTGATATAACGTACTTCTTCTATTTTGACCTCTAAAATTTATTATACTTAATTGCATTATGACCTATTAAATTTCAGGTAACATTTTTCATATGCTGTCATCCTTTATTGTGGTCTTAAAAACTATTATAGTTTAATCCACTATAATCTTTAATATGTCTGGCAACATTTTTGATACGACGTAACCCTTCTATAGTGCCCTTTAAAACTAATATAGTTTACTCCATCATGACCTTTATAATGTCTGGTAACATATTCGATATGACGTAGTCCTTTTATTGTGGGCCTGTGAGATGACGCAATCCTTTTATTATGGTCTTCAAACTAATACAGTTTATTCTATTACGAGCTATATAATATATGGCAACATTTTTGATGTGATGAGATATTTCAATTAAGGCCTTTAGGTCTTTAGAACTATTATTCCGTTATGATCTTTAAAATGTCTGATAAAATTGATATGAGTAATCCTTCTATTTTAGAATTTAAAATTATTATGTTTTATTCCATTGTATTGTAATCCATTATGACCCTTAAATATTTGGCAACCTTTTAGTTATGGCGTAACCCTTCTAGGCGTAATGCCTTTAAAACTATTGTAGTTTATTTCATTATGGCTCTTAAATTGCCTGGAAACAGTTTTGATATGACACAATCCTTCGATTATGCCCTTTAAAACTACTGTAGATTATTTCTTTACGACCTATAACATGCCTGGCCACATTTTGATACAACGGTGTCGTACCACTATGGTCTTTAAAACTATTATAGTTTATTCCATTATGACCTTTAAAATGTCGGGCAACATTTTTGATATAACGTACTTCTTCTATTTTGACCTCTAAAATTTATTATACTTAATTGCATTATGACCTATTGAATTCTAGGTAACATTTTTCATATGCTGTCATCCTTTATTATGGTTTTTAAAGCTATGATAGTTTAATCCATTGTGATTCTTTATATGTCTGGCAACATTTTTGATATCACGTAGCCCTCCTATTATGCCCTTTTAAGAGATTATTATAGTTTATGCCGTTATAACTTCTAAACTGTCTAACAACATTTTTAAAATGACGTAATTCTTCTAGTATGGCCTTTAATACTATTATAGATTATTCCTATATGACCTTTAAAATGTCTGGCAATATTAAAACCCTTACAGGCAATATTATTAATATGACGTAATCCTTTTACCGTGCCGTATAAAACTTTTATAGCTTAATGCATTATGATATTTACATTGTCTGGCAAAATTTTTGAAATGACGTCATCTTTCTATTATCGCCTTTAAAACTATTATAATTTATTCTGTTACGACCTTAAAAATGTCTAACAACATTTCTCATATGGCGTCATCCATTATTATGTTCATTAAAACGATTATAGTTTAATCCATTATAATCTTATAAATCCCTGGCAACATTTTTGATATGACCTAACCCTTCTATTATGCCCTTTAAGAGATTATTATAGTTTGTTCCGTTATAACTTCTAAATCACGTAATTCTTCTAATATAGCCTTGAAAACTATTATAAATTATTACATTATGCCCATTGAAATGTCGGGCAATATTTTTTATATGACGTAATCCTCTTACTGTTGTTTAATGATTCTAGTATGGCCTATAGAACTATTTTAGTTCATTCCATAATGACCTTGAAAATTTCTGGCAATATTATTGATATGACAAAATCATTCTATTATCATCTTTAAAACTATGACAGTATATTATTATGACCTTTAAAATGTCTGGCCACATATTTGATATAACGGTCTCCTTTGATAATGACTTTAAAAGTACTATAGTTTATTCCATTATGACCCTTAAAGGTGCTGGCAACATTTTTGATATTAAGTACTACTTCTATGAATATTATTATACTTTATTGCATTGTGACCTATTAAATATCTAGTAACATTTTGATATGTCGTAATGCTTTATTATGGTCTTTAAAACCCTTACACTTTAATCCATTATGATCTTATGTATGTCGGGCAATATTTTTGATATGACGTTGTCCTTCTATTATACCCTATAAGAGATTATTACAGTTTATTTGATTATAACCTTTAAAATGTCTAGCAACATTTTACTCCTTCTATTATGACCTTTAAAGGTTATTACAGTTTATTGCATTATGACCTATTAAATGTATGGTTACATCTTTTATATGACGTAATCCTTTATTATGTTCTTTAAAACTATGATAGTTTAATCCATTGTGATCTTATATATGTCTGGCAATATTTTTGATATGACGTAATCCTCATATTATGCCCTCTAAGAGATTATTATTGTTTATTCCATTATAAATGTTAAAATATCTAAAAACATTTGTGATACGGCGTAACTCTTCTAATATATCCTTTTAAACTATTATAGTTTATTTCCTCATGGCCTTTAATATGTCTGGTAACATTTTTGTTGCGACGCAATCCTTCAATTGTTGCCTTTAAAACTATTGCATTTTATACAATTAAGCCTTTTGAAATGTGTGCAACATATTTGATATGACATAATCCGTCTAATATGCCCTTTAAAAATTATAATATAATCCATTATGACCCCTAAACTGTCTGGCAACATTTTTGATATGACGTAACCCTTCTGTTAAGGCCTTTAAAACTTATATACTTTAATCCATTATGATCTTTAAAATGTCTAGCAACGTTCTTGATATGATGAAATCCTTCTATTATGACCTTTAGAACTATTACAATTTATTCCCTTATAACTTCGAATAGTCCGGGAGCATAAGTGATATGATGTAATCCTTTGAGTGTGACTTCTAAAACTATAAACTATTATAGTTTAATCCATTATGACCGTTAAAATGTACGGCAATATTTTTAAAATGTACGGAATATGACGTAATCAATCTATCAGGGCCTTTAAAACTATTATGGTTTACCTCTTTATGATCTTTAAAATGCTTGGCAAAATTTTTTATATGACGTAGTCCTTCTATTATAACATTTGAAACTATTACAGTTTATTCCATTATCACCTTCAAAATGTTTGACAGCATATTTAATGTGACATTATCTTTCTATTAGGGCTTTTAAAACTATTACAGTTTAATCCATTATGACCTCAAAATGTCCGGAAAAAATTTTGATATGACGTAATTCTTCGACTATTATAGTATATTCCATTATAACCTGCAAATGTCAGGCAACATTTTTTATATGATGTAATTCTTTTGTTTAATCCATTAAGATCGTTAAAATGTCTGACCGGATTCTTGATATGACCATCCTTCAATTATGGCCTTTAAAACTATTAAAGTTTATTTAATTATGACCTTTAAATTGCCTAGCACCATTTTTGGTATGACATAATCCTTCTGTTATGATCATTAAAACTATTATTGTTTATTTCATTTAAAATTTCATGACCTTCAAAATGTCTGGTAACATTTTGATTTGATGTAATCTTTCTATAATGGCGCAGAAAACTATTATAGGTTTTTCCGTTATGACCTTTAAAATGTCTGGCAATATTGTTGATATGACGTAATTCTTCCATTTTGTCCTTTGAAACTGTTATAATTTATTCCATTATGGCATTAAAAATGCCTGCAACATTTTTGATATGAAGCAAACCTATTGTGGTCTTTAAAACAATTATTGTTTATTCTATTATAACCTTAAAATATCTAACAACATTTTTGATATGACATAATCATTCTATTATGATCATTAAAACTATTAAAGTTTATTCAAATGTGACCTTCAAGATGTCAGGCAACATTTTTGATATTAATTAATGCTTCAATTTTGGCCTATAAAACTATTGTAATTCATTCCGCTATAGTCTTTAAAATATCTGCAACATTATTGGTATAACGTTGTCGGTCTATACTTACATTTATAACCATTATTGTTTATTCCATTTGACCTTTATAATGTCCAGTTTCATTTTTATTGCACCTGCTTTGAGACTTAGAATAAATAGGACAAACGCGATAGTGGAACGTCAGAAGCTATAATTCAGTATAGTAGCTAGATTCATATCACTAGCAATAAACATCTTGCAAGTAGGTGTTTTTTCTTAAGATAACGCGTTGTAAAGGTTGTCTACTGACATACCTCAAAAATTTCCTAAACAACCCAATATCCATCTGAAGTTCCTTAAGCAGGATAATATTTCTTTTTCATTCTACATGGCTTTCTCCACAGGTTTCGTTGTTTCCTTCATTGTCGCGCATTTCTGAAAACAAAGATAGCTATACTTAACATAGCTTAAATTGATTAAGCTTCAATGAATAACAGAGCAATAGCGGAAATTACGATAGGGGAAAGGTGTGGAACGGACTATAGTCCGTTAGAGCTGGAATGAAAAGTTAAGATTGATAACAAGGAAAACGGGTTTAAAATGAACGATACGGAAAAACTGACATTTAAAGAGAATTTGTAACAGAAAGAATGGGAGAAAATTAATGCTGGGAATTAGGATTAATTTGATAGAATGAAAAGAGAGGAAAAAAATAAGCTTAGGAAAAGATGTAGTGTTTTTGGTAATGGACGGAAGTATTTTTCAGGTACTTGGTAATACTCACCCATGTTACGGTTTGAAATGGCCCAATATAATTTTGACCCGCGCTGCCAAATCTAAATATAAAATTATATGATATTGACCCACACCCTGTCAATATCCTTTTATCCGCCAAATCTTTTTGGAAAAAAGGTGTGCCATCACTGCGATTGTAGCCGTATTATTGTATCATCTATAAACAGATCTAAAACACTGAAGCATACAGAATTTTTAAATATTCATATTTTAGAGCAAAAGACGTAATCAAAATGTTTTTTATTCTCTGTATGTTTTAACAGCTCTCTCGTTAACTATGCCCCAAAATAAACTACGATGTCAAACACATTTTACAAATCTAAGCGACATCGTGTAAACGACGCAAATAAAGTAACGAAAGACAAAGAAGACATAAAAAGTTTTCAACGAAAAATGTGAAGTTAATAAACCGGTAGAATGGAAATTTGAATGATTCGAAATAATTATTCGGTACAAGTATAGCACATAAAGTTCATATACACCGAGATAAGTTTTGTTCTAAAACTTTAATACTTTGAAACTTGTAATGAAGTTATTACAAGAACTTGTGTACGTGCCTATTTAGCACATGAGAATTTCACTTTTCAAATGCATTTTAAGCAGGGTCAACCTTTTTTTGTTAATAAACCTAGTCACTTTTTATTGTAAATAAAATATTTCACACGTTTTCTGTAAATAAGTAATTTCCGAAATCCCATTCTGAGTCAAAAAATTCCTATGATCATACGTCCGGAAATAAATCACTAACAAGTGAGCACATACTTAAAGCTTTTGTGATTATTATCTTGTACCTATCGTAAAAGATGTTACGAAGTTATCTTAAAAGTTCAAATGATGTCAAAAATAAAAATTGTGCTGTATATTTACTTTAATCACTCCAGCATATTAACATATTCACCCTTTCTCTCGATGTGTCTCCGCTTCTACTTTTGTTCAGTATAAGTACTATTGTTTCATCAATGTGCATAATGAATATACATCTTAATGCGTTCTGATGTCCTGATACATTAATTGATTAAACAATTGGTGTTTTTTTCTAAAAAAAAAACTGTAAATAAAATGTCCAGAAATAATTTAAACGCTCTTCTTAAAACAATCTGCTGTCCTGATACTTCGTTTACCCATAAATTAAATAAACGTCAGTGAAGTATCCAAAAATTACTTGAAGTTTCCTGTAAAACTCTTCTGCTGTCCTAATATGTTAAATCGTTAAAGGTTTAAATAATTGTTTCTTTCAAATTGTCAATTATGTGCCTAGAAATAATTGAAACACACACCTTAAAATATATTGCTGTCCTGATACTTTAAACCGTTAAACTAGCGACTTAAAAAACCTCTACCTAAGGAATCCAAAAATTATTTAAAGATAAGTCTTAAAATATTCTGGTCTCATGATATTTTAAATTGCAAACGCTTAATTAATGCTTTTAATGTTAAAATAAACTGTAAATTATCACGTTCACGTCTTAAAATATTCTAGCGTCCTGGTATTTTAAATCGTTAACCTATTAATTAAAAAAAACGTGTTAGTGAAGTATCCAAAAATTGAAGTTACCTCTTAAAAGATTATGCTGTACTAATACTTCCAATCGTTAAAGGCTTAATTAATTCTTTGTTTCTTAAAATTGTCAATTAGGTATCCAAAAATAATCGAAAGGCACGCCTTAAAACACTTTGCTGTCCTGATACTTTAATCATTAAACTAGCGACTTAAAGAACCTGTACGTAAGATATCCAAAAATAATTTAGTATTACCTCTTAAAACATTCTGCTCTCCTGATATTTTTAAATTCATAGTTAATGTTTCTAATATTAACAAAATTGTAAATTAAGAAATTTAATGCAAAAATTATATGAAGTTACCTCTGAAAATATTCTGCTGTGATGATACTTTAAATCGTTAAAGGCTTATGTAATTTGTTTTTCTTACAATTGTCAACTACGTATTAAAAAATAATTTAAACACACCTCTTAAAACATTTTACTGTTCTGATATTTTAAACCCTTAAACTATCGATTAAATAAAAGTGTAAGTAAAGTATCTAAAAATAATTTGAAGATTCATCTTAAAAGATTCTGCTATCCTGATATTTTAAATTGTTAAACACTTAGTTAAAGATTTTATTCTTTAAAAATGTAAAATGAGTATTCAAAAATAATTTAAAATCACTTTTTAAAAGATTCTGTTCTCCTAAAATTTTAAACCTTCAACCTCCCAGTTAAAGAAACGTGTTACTGAAGTATCCAAAAATTATTTAAAGACATAACGTAAAAGAATCAGCTGTCCTGATCCTTTAAATTGTTTAACGCTTCATATTAAACGAAAAATAATTTAAAGAAACAGGTTAAAACATTATGCTACCCTGGTACTTTAAATAAATAAACGATTAATTAGTTCTCTTCAGTTAATAAATTGTTAGTTAAGTGTCCAATAATAACTAAAAGACCCCTCTTAAAACATTCTGTTCTCCTGATACTTTAAACATTTAAGCCATGAATTTAAAAACGGTGTAAGTAAAGTGTACAAAAAAATTGTTAGTTAAGTATCGAAATATAATTTATAGACCCATCTTAAAACATTTTGCTCTCCTGATACTTTTAACGGTTAACCTATCAATTTACAAACGGTGTAAGTGAAGCAGAGAAAAATTATTCAAATATACATCTTAAAACATTCTGCTCTTCTGATATTTTAAATTGTTAAAAGCTTAGTTAATCCTTTAGTTTAAAAAATGTAAATTAAGTGTCCAAACCTAATATAAAATCACTTCTCAATATATTCTGGCGTCCTGATACTTTAAACCGTTAAAGTACCAATTTAAAAAAAAATGTGTAAGTAAATTATTTAAAAATAGATCAAAAAACATTCTGCTCTCGTAATATTTTAAATTGTTAAACGCTTAATTAATGATTTGAATCTAATAACATTGTAAATTAAGTATAAAAAAATTTAAATCACTACTTAAAACATTCTGGCGTACTGATATTTTAAATCTTTAACCTATCTGTTAAAGAAACGCATTAATAAAGTAACTAAAAATTATTTAATGTTACCTCTTAAGACATTGACATTGCTGTGCAAACATTTTAAATCTTTAAAGGCCTAATTAATTCTTTCTGTCTTAAAATTGTCAATTATTTATTTAAAAATAATCTCAACATACCTCTTAAAACATTTTGCTGTAATAGTACTTAAAACCGTTAAACTACCGATTAAAAAACTGTAAGTAAAGTAAAAAAAATAATTTATAAATACTCTTAAAACATTCTGCTCTCCTGACACATAAATTAAAGACACTTGTAAATGTATCCAGAACTTATTTGAAGTTACCTTTAAAAATGTTTTGCTGTCCTTTAAATCGCCAAAGGCTTAATTATTTCTTAAAATTGTCAAGTAATTATCCAAAAATAAATTGAATACACCTCGTAAAACATTTTACTGTCCTGATACTTTAAACCGTTAAACTGCCGATTAAAATTAGGTGTAAGTAAATTATCCAAAAATTATTTAAAAATAGGTCTTAAAATATTCTGCTCTCCTGATATTTTAAATTGTCAAACGCTTAGTTAATGCTATTAATCTTAAAATAAATTGTAAATTAAGTAACCAAAAATAATTAAAAATCACGTCTTAAAACATTCTGGCGTCCTGGCATTTTAAATTGTTAACCTATCAATTAAAGAAACGTGTTAGTGAAGTATCCAAAAATATTGAAGTTACCTCCTAAAATATTCTGGTGTCCTAATACTTTAAATCGTTAAAGACTTAATTAATTCATTATTTCTTAAAATTGTCAATTAAATATCAAAAAATAATCGAAACACACACCTTAAAACATTTTGCTGTCCTGATACTATAAAACGTTAAATTATCAGTTAAAAAAAACGTAAGAAAAGTATCCAAAAATTATTTAAAGATACCTCTTAAAACATTCTACTTTCCTGAAATTTTAAATTGTCAAAGCTTAATTTATACCTTAAATTTTTAAAAAACGTTAATTAAGTATCCAAAAATAAATAAATTAAAATCACTTCTTATAACATTCTGTTGTCCTGATAGTTTAAATCATAACCTATCAGTTAAAAAAAACGTGTTATAGAAGTATTCAAAAATTACTTGAAGCATCCTCTTAAAACGTTCTGCTGTCCTATTGCTTTAAATCGTTAAAGGCTAGATTTATTCTTTTTTTTTAAATTATTAATTAAATATCCAACAAAAAATGTAAACACACATCTTAGAACATTTTGCTGTCCTGATGCTTTAAATTTTTAACCTACCGATTAAAGACACCTGTAAGTAAAGTATTCAAAAATTATTTCTTCTTAAAACATTCTGCTCTCCCTATATTTTTAACTGTTAAACGCTTAATTAATGTTTTTGTTCTTAAAAAAATTGTATATTAAGTGTCCAAAAACAATTTAAAATAACTTCTTAAAACTTCTGTGGTCCTGATATTAACTATTTACCTCTCAATTAAAGACACATGTTAGTGATGAATCCAAATATTATTTATAAATACCTCTTAAAACAGGCTGCTCTCCTGAAACTTTAAATTGTTAAACGCTTCATTAATTTGTGTTCTCTTCATATTTTCAATTAGGTATCAAAAAATAATTTAAAGGAATTACTTAAAACATTCTGCTCTCCTGTTTAAACTAACCTATAAATTTAAAAACCTAAAAATATTATTTTGGTGTCTTGTTTCTAGAAATCGTTTAACAATTAATTATTTCTGATTAAGAACATGTTAATTAGGTATCTAAACACGTGAAAAAGAGGTATCCAAAAATTATGTAAAAATTCCTCTTAAAACATTTTGTTGTGCTGATACTTTAAATCGTTAAAGAATTATTTTTTTGAAGAATTAAAATGTAAATCAATTATTTAAAATTTCTTTATAATATACTACTCACTGTATAATTTAGTACCCATAGTATCCAGTGTATGTAGTATATAAAAAACGATAAAATAATTTGGACACTTCTTAAAACATCTGCTCTGATTCTTTAAACCATAAACCTGTCAATTAAAAAGCCGCTTAAATGAAATATCGAAAAGTTTTTTAAAAATACCTCTTATAACATTCAACTGGCCTGACATTTTAAATCGCTAAACGATTAATTAATTTTTTCTTCTCAAAAACAATGTTAATTGAGTATCAAAAATTATTTGAAAATACCTCTTAAAATATTCTGCAGTTCTAATATTTTGAATCGTTAAACAATTAATTCGTTAGTTAACAAAAATTTTAAATTAAGTATTCAAAAATACTCTATAATACAGTATTCATAGCAGAGTGTAATATCCTTAGTATCCCGTGTATATAGTATATAAATAACGAGTTAAAAGAGTTTAAGGATGCTTCTTAAAACATGCTCCTGTCCTCATACTTTAAATAGTTAACCTATCAAATAAAGAAACGGTATCCAAAAATTATTTCAAAATATTCTACCTTCTTTAAAGCGTTAATATCAATTTAAAAAACGTGCAAATGAAGTGTCCAACATTTTTTTAAAGATACCTCTTAAAGCATTCTGCTGTCCTGATTATTTAAATCGTTAAACGATTAATTAATTTTTTCTTATTAACAAAAATTGTTAATTAGGTGTCCAAAAAGTATTGAAGATACCTTTTAAGACATTCTGCTGTTCTGATATTTTAAATTGTTAAACAATTAATTAATTCGCTTTTTCTTAACAAAAACTGTTAAATTAGGTATCTAATAATAGTTTACAGTATAGTATTCATAGCGTCGTATAATATCCATAGTAACTAGTGTATATGGTATATAAATAACGATTACAAATAATTTAAAGGCACTTCAAAAAAGATTCTGTTCTCATAATATTTCAAATCATAAACCATTTAAAAAACATGTTAGTGAAGTATCCAAAAATTATTTGAAGATACGTCTTAAAACATTCCGCTGTCATGATACATTAAATCGTTAAACGATTAATTATTTCTGTTTTTCAGAACAAATTGAACATTAAACATACAAAAATAAGTTAAAGACACTTCTTAAAACATTCTACTCTCTTGATACATTAAAACGTCCTATCAGTTAAAAGAATCAAAATATTAGAAATTATTTGTGAGCCTCCGGCCGTGCTGATATTTTAAATAGTTACACGATTAATTAGTTCTTTGTTGCTTAAAAAAATGATCAATTTTTTAAACAAAAATAATTTTTTTATAATTTATTAATAAAATAATTAAATAATTTTTTTATAATTTATTAATAAAATAATTAAATAATTTTTTTATAAATTATTTTTGGATGAAAATAATTTTTTTATAAATTATGTTTGGATACTTAATATTAAATAATTATCCAAAAGTAATTTGCAGACCCTTCTTATAAACATTCTATTTTACTGATACTTCAAATCGTTAACCTCTCAATTAGAACAACAAGTGTAACTGAAATATCCAAAAGAAATTAGAGATACCTCTTACAATATTCTGCTGTCCAAATTCATTCTTTTTTTCTGAAAAAATGTTAAATGGGTATCTGAGAATAATGTAGACACCAGCTAAAACTTCAGTTGTCCTGATACTTTAAATTGCTAACCTAGCAACTAAAAACACGTGAAAACTAAATATCCAAAAATTATTGTAAAATACCTCTTAATACATTCTGTTGTCTTGTTACTTTAAATGTTAAACAACCAATTAATTATTTTTTCTTAAAGTGTAAATAAGTATCCATAAATACGACACCCGTACTATCCAGTATATGTAGCATATTAATAACGATTTAAAATTATTTATACACTTCTTAAAATATTCGACTCTTCTATTTCTTTACAATGTTAACCTATCATTTAAAAACATTGTAACTGACTTATCCAAAAAATATTCATGAAATGTTATTACAAAAATTAAAACAAGAAACAAAACATTTAAAAACTATTTGAAGTTTTATTTGCTATCCTTATGTTTTAAACCGTTAACCTATCAATTAAAAACGGTGCAAGTGAAGTATTACTTAAAAATACCTCTTAAAAAATTGTGCTGTCCTGATTTTTTAAATCGTTTATTGATTAAATAATTGACTCCTCCTTAGAAAATATTAATTACGTAGCCAAAAATAACGTAAACACCTGTTCAAATATTCAGCTGTCCTGATACTTTAAATCGTTAATCTACCAATTAAATACACGTAAAAGAAGTATCTAAATATTATTTGAAAAGACCTCTTAAAACATTCTGTTATTTTGACACGTTAAATCCTTAAACGATTGATTAAAGTATCCAGAAATACCTTATAATATAGTATTCACAGTAATTATTTAGTACCTGGAGTATCCATTGTATATTGTATATAAATAACGTTTTAAAATAATTTAAAAACATGTCATAAAGCATTCTGTTCTGATTCTTTAAATTGTTAACCAACCAGTTTAAAAACCGTGTACATGAAGTATACATTTTTTTAAAGATACCTCTTAAACCATTCTGCAGTCCTGATTATTTAAATCCTTACAATATTAATTAATTCTTTCTTCTTAAAATATGATAATTAAGAAACGTATTATTATTTGAAATACGTAGAATGTATATAATATATAAATAAAAATTTACAATAATTTAAATCGTTATTTATAATCCTTATCATTGGCTAATATCTTTGAAAGTTTTCGATGTGTGCGTCATAAAGCCTACAACTTGCATCCTGTCCAATATTATACGGCACTGGACTTAAGCTGGGTTGCAATGTTGAAAATCACAAAGATTGAATTAGGACTCTCGATTGATATCGACATGCTTATTGAAACATAACTCTTGACTGATTCTACTGTCCGTTAACCTTTAAACTTTTAAAATTTAAACCGTTAACCTATCAATTAAAAACAACTTGTTAGTGAAGTATCCAGAAATTATTTGCAGAATATTTGAACTAAAAAATTAATTGAACATAACTTGTAAAACACTTTGCAGATCGTTAAGTGGCAGTTAGTTCTGTTTATCTTAAAAAAAAAGTCAAGCGGCCAAAATTAATTTGAAGTCATTTTTTAGATGTTCTGCTGTACTTTACATTAATTAAAAAACCAAACCATCCAAAAACGACTTGATACCTCTTAAAACATTCTGCTGTCCTAGTACTTTACATCGTTGAATCAAAATTCCACATTCCACTTCTCATTTTCCAAATGCATTTTTCAAATCCTGTAAAAGGTTTTCTTCAGAATCTATATTATTTCGGATGGAAACTAATTCACCTTCGAAAGAGAATTAGTAATTTACATTATAGAAAGAGAAGTTGCATTGGTATTATTTGATATTATATTTACCTTTCTTGTGTATGTCTTCTAATTTAAATCCCAGCGGACAAGTTTGTAATTTGGTCCATTTAGTTTAATTAGCCAGTCTAGGGGTCTATATAAATGTAGAATTTGCGCCCGTACAGATAGGGTTGGATATACTTTGTTGCCCATACAATAGCTAATAGTTTCTTTTCCTCCATTGTAGAATATTTACATTCTAGACAATTTAAGGTACGAGATTTATAAGCTTCTGGTTTGTCACTACCTAGAGTTCCTTGAGGTACAACAGAGCCTACGGCAATGAAGCGTCTGTTCGTGTTCGTATTGAAGTTCGTACGAAAAGTCTGTTCGTGTTCGTATTGAAGCGTCTGTCGTATTCTCATAATCGGGATATTGCAATATTAAATCATTCATTAGAATATTCTACAAGTCCAAAGAATTTTAAAACTCTTTGTCATGAATTATTTGAGCGTACTTTTTAAACATTTGATCATTGATTTTGTAAGTCCTCCGAAATTTGTAATGAATTTACGGTATTAACCTAAAAAGCTTTTAATTTTGTTACGAGCTATTACTATAGGAATTTTCTGCTGGCTTTAGTTTTATCAGGATTGGCTTGTACGTTTTGCGGAGTAATAACGTATTAATAAGGATATTTTCTGATAGCTAAAATTTTGTCAGGATTGGATTGTACGTTTTGCAGGGTCCAATTCAGATATTTGTCATAAATCACCTCACATTTTATCGCAAATAAAATATTTCCCACGTTTATGGAAAATAACTGATTTCCTAAATATCAAGAAATTCCTATGATTGTACGGCCGGAAATAAATCACTAACGAGATGATACATTCTGATAGCCTTCGTGAGTTATTTTTTTTAATGTCGGAAGGTTCTTGGCATGTTTTTCTTTGGAGTCAGTTGTTTCCAAATGGACATTGGCGGCAATATCTTCTTCTTTCTTTACCGTTCTCGCACTGGTGTCAGTGTATTACATCTGATGTAGATTAATTCATAATTAAATAGTGACATAATTTGAATTAAATTGGCGAGTCGCATTTATGACTACAATGTTTATCATATTGTAGAACATTTCATTGTAAAAGATGTTATGAAGTTATCTTAAAAGTTCACAATGATGTCAAAAATAAAAGTTAAACTCGGGAAAGGAGTTGAAGCATGCAACGTGTATTTAATCTCCCCTACACTTTAAACCTTTTATCTCCCTGTCTCTACTAATTTACTTTTATTCAGTATATGTACTGTTGTATCACTAGAATCTATAATCCATAAAAAGCTTTACTATATATTCATAGATGCAGAATGTAGAGTAAAGCGTAATCTAATCTATAAAACATATTCTATATATTTTAAATTATTTCTAAATATCAAATTTGTTAAAACCACTAGTTAAATTTTCTTTGTTTCATATTACACACTGTATTTCTAAAAGTACATTCGCTCCAATACAGAATATATAAACTGTTTATTGAAACTGCCAGTTTGCAAAATTTGTTTTTCGCTGAAATACTTGACGTCAATCAAACTAAACAAATATATTATCCCGTTTTCAATATAAACAAGAAACGAAGGGAAATTCGTCGTAACGAAGACAGCTTCTTATATAGATGACATGAAGAAGAAATATTTTCCGAATGCAATTCGTTTAACTTTACAACCAGTATTGCCAGGATTTATTTGCGCAACAAAGAAATTCAATTAGGATATTTTAGAACATTGGCTGTAAGAAATATTTCTTTTTTCGTTTCACATTTGGAAAAACAAGTAGATGTCCTGAATATATAGTTACAATTTAATTTATTACATATCCTATTACTCAAATTAGATATCTTCTTTATAAGCTAACACAAAGATAACTTTTAAATACTAATACTAACGAGAAGGCATATAAGAATTTAATTGTTATTTGCTTCCTTTAGTCTTTTTTATTTCAGCGGCGTGGTCTAGTATCCGCCTTAAGAAAAAAGAAGAAAGGTCTTTAGAAGTAAAAACATCTAAAAAACATCTAAGTAATTCATTGCACTTCTCTTTTAAAAAATTCTATAAAAATTCTATATCAAAATTATTAAATGCTACATCTTAAACGTTCTGCCGTCTTGATACTTTAAATTATAAAACGATCAATCCCTTGCAATTTTATTTAAAATGAATTGTAAATAAACTAACCGAAAATAAATTAAATATGCCTCTTAAAACATTCTACTATCCTGACAAATCAAAACTAAATATCTAAAGATGATTTAAAAACACCTCTTATTCTGCTGTCCAGATCAATTAAAAAGACATGTAAGTGAAGTACCTACAAAATATTTATAAATTTCTCTTAAGGAATTCTGCTATCCTAATACTTTAAATCGTTAAACGATTGATTAAATCTTTTTTTTTATTCCCAATAATATGATAAATTAATAAATTATGTATTCAAACATAATTTAAAAAACTTTTTAAAATATAATGTTATCCTGATACATTATTAGTTAGCCTATAAAATTAGTACATATATGTTAGCCTATAAATTAAACAGAACATGTAAGTGAATACCTAAAAATTATTTGAAAACATCTTTTAAAATATTTTGCCCTCTTGATACTTTAAATCGTTAACCGATCAATCAAAAAAAGTTTCAAGTGAAGTAAACTAATTATTTATAAACACGACATTCTGTTGGTTTCATTGTCGTGATACATTAAATGGTTACAGGATTAATTTAGCCTTTTTAATTTAAGTATAAAGAAATTATTTAAGCACAGCATTTAAGACTTCAATTGTAAAATTATCAATTGATTCAATTTTTCTTTGCAAAGAATTGTAAATTAAATATCCAAAGATGATTTGAAAATATCCTTTATAACATCTTGATCTCCTCAAACTTTAATCGTTTAAAGACAAACAAATTTTTTTATTGTAAATTCTGATACTGTGAATTCTGTTTGATACTTTAAATCGTCTAAATGTTTTCTTCAAAAAAATTGTAAATGAAGAATCTAAAAATAATAAAAAAACACTTATTACAACATTTGTTATCCTGATACTTTAAATCCTTAATCTACTAATTACAAAAAGGTATAATTGAAGTATCCAAAATTTATTCCGAAATACCTCGGAATAAATTTTCCTGCTGCTTTGATATTTTAATTCGTTAAACAATTAATTATTTTTTTCATAAAAAATTGTAAACTAATTATTGAAGAATTATTTGAAGATATATACTTCTCACAACATTCTGCTCTTCTGATGATCCAAATCGTTAAACAATTAATTAATTCCATTCCTCTTGAAAAAATTGTAAACAAAAAAATCCGAATATAATTTAATGCTACGTCTAAAATATTCTGTTTTTTGATACTTCAAATCGTAAAACGATCAATTGACTTCCTTTTACTTTAAAAAGAGTTTTAATAAAGTGTCCAAAAATAATTAAAATCGCTGATCGATTAATTAATTAATTTTTTTCTTAAAAAAGGATGTAACTTAAGTATACAAAAATAATTTCAAAAACGAGCTTATAACATACTGCTGTCTTAATACTTTAAATCGTTAACCTATCAGTTAAAAAAACTTGCAAGTAAAGTATCCAATTATTTCAAGATGCCTCCTAAAATATTTTGCTGTCTTGATAATTTAAATCGTAAAACAATTAGATAAATAAAATCTTTATTGGCATAAAACAACAAACCAAAATTCATTCCAACATAATCAAATATACAAAGAGCATTACAAATTAACTTAAACTAATATTATTACTGACCATCGGCAGAAGGCAAGGCTTTTATTTACTATTACACCCTTCTCATACCCTATCAAATACTTCCCTTTACTTTCTTTTTTTATTTCCTCC